>JABSMT010028805.1:0-15910 GCA_018902335.1 Eumacrocentrus americanus | reverse complement strand
TGAACCTTTTTTGTAGGAAATTAAATTCTCTACAAAAAAGGTCCTTTGCATTTTTATCGTATCTCTCATAGTTTTCTAGATATAATCAATTTTGTAAAACATTTTAATGAAAAAGTTATCTCGACTTATCTCCTTTTACCGCTTCACTACTGAATTCTTCCTCTAACACAACAATCTATCCATAAATCACTGCCTCCATCATCACAATCTCCACTGTGCAATTAAAAGAATGAATAATGAATTTACCTCGTCAGCGGGATCGTAATACTGCTCGAGGTAGGGGTGTGCAAGTGCATCTTCAACGACAATGCGTTTATTTGGATTGAACGTAAGCATCTTGTCGAGGAGATCAAGGGCCCGGGGATCAGCATTTGGAAAGAGACATGTCCATGGCACCTTGGGCTTGTATGGTAACGATTGAAGGTAACTGCGTGCCTGTAAATGAATAATTCAATCGAATAATAATAAAAATAGTGTCTGGCTGGCGTGTGATGTGATGAGTAACAGTTACAAACACAATTGAAGAGCGTAGAGGGAAACTATGCGGATATATATTACATCTGTATACATATATACCTTCTCGTTTATTATGCACTCAAGGTCCTCAGGAGAAGGCGAGCCGAGAACGCCGAGAATGTGGTTTAGCTGGTCTAAGTAATGTTTGCCAGGGAATATTGCACGTCGTGAGAGCATTTCAGCGAGTATACAACCAACAGACCAAATGTCAATGGACTTTGTGTAGCCCTTCGAGTTGAGCATGATCTCTGGTGCTCTGTACCATCTTGTTGCAACGTATTCCGTGAGGAAGCCCGCATGATTATGATCAGGATCAGCAACTCTTGCCAATCCAAAGTCACAGATTTTAAGGTCACACGTGGTATTCAACAGCAGATTGCTCGGCTTCAAATCCCTGTGCAATACATTCGCTGAATGTATGTACTTCAATCCTCGGAGTATTTGATACAAGAAGTAACATATATGATCGTTACTGATTGCCTGCGTCTTCAATAGCTTGTATAAATCCGTTTCCATTAGACATTGCACTATGTACACGTCTTTCATTTGGTCTATATTCGGTGATCTCAGTATATCTCTTATGTCTATTATCTAAAAAAAAAGCAGAAAAAGAAACAATAAATAGAAATCTTATGATGTTAATTGTTCATAAATTAATGTATAAGAGTTGTGCAAAAGAATAAATACATTTTCGTGCTTAAACCTGGTGAGAATTTTGATTTCCCTCAGGGTCCTTTGGCTGTAAGTTTGATGCTCGAATGGCGAGATTTTCTTTATGGCTACCTTTGTCTTTGTCACATTGTCATAAGCCGATCTGAAAAGAGAAAAAAAAAGAAGACCATTGTCGTTGTTATAAAGACGTTCTTTTGTGGGTTCTACAGAGCAAAAAAAAGTCAGGATGTGGTGTATGATAAATTAGAATGCTAGAGGGAGAACATACACCCATTTTCACCCCAGAAATAAAGACAAAAAACATGATATTATGTTTCTGAAACGTGTCCAAGATATGTGAGTCATAGAAATGCTTTTATTCGTGTATCTCGAGTATCAAGATAAATTCTTATCATCAGCTCTGTTTGGGGAATACCCTCAAGGATAAAGATGTACGTGTGCATTGGAAATTAGTGTCAACTAATGTCGACAGAGTAATTCTCATTATCTTCTTCATTAATTGTAAAATCAATGGAATTCTTTGGCTTTTTTATTTATTAAGAGTATTGATTGTATTGAAGCAAGAGCTGAGACTGAAGTTTAATTGTTTATCTGCTTCTGTCATGCACTGTGGGAGACACTAGGAGGTAAGAGAGCTCATTAATAGTACATCTAGATAAAAAAGAAGTAATGATACTTACACAACCATTCCATAGGCACCCTCGCCCATGTAGGCGAGATTCGTGTACCTCGGACCGACTTCGAATACTTGGCCCCGGACAATTTCTGCATTTGGATTCACATTTGCCGAACCCTCGCTCGCCATTTTGACAACTACACTGAAAAAAAGCAAGTGAACAAGCGGACAAGTTGCGCCGCCACACACAACAAAACCGGATATTCCGCCATTTTGCTGACGTCATGAAGATATTTGAGGCGCTAAATTTGAATGTTGAAGCGCGCGAAATTTAAATAATGCCAATGTTTTTTAATGAAATTAGGTTATGTTCTTTTTTTATTAATAAAATATTTCTAAGCATCAACAATAGTTAACTTTTTTTTAGGTTATAACAGTGCTTAGAAAAATGTATGAAAAATTAATAATTTTAGTAATTGTTTGTAACGATTAACTAGTAATAAACAGTCTCTTTGAAGTTATAAAGCGTAGCGATAATAATCTATTATTACTTACGAAAAAGATTTTATACAATATTTATAACCTTTACAATAATATCCACGTCTGCCAATGGATATCTAGCTTGTTTGTTTAATTAAATATCAATGACTTGAAGCGTCGAATCTCATCTTGACTCTAAGCTTTTGAAGTTTAAATGATTGGATAAATTGTCCAGGCTTTGTTTTAACTCTCGAAAACAATCTCAATCTGAAATAAATAAGAGCAGAATTAGTTAATTGAAGTTAGAATGTTAAAATGAATATTTAATTGACATTATCATACTAACATCAGAGTCATCAGGTATCATGTTCATCAATTGCGTCTCCAAGAACCTCTTTTGCTCGTCACTGAGCATGTTCCATTGGCGAAGAATGCTAGACTCTATGAGGTTCTTGGCATCTTGTAGAAAACGTTCGTTGTTTCGTAGCACATTATTGGCTTCTTCTAGACATTGTTCGTAGCTTTTCAATGTTTTTTGTGTACTCTTGAGTTCGTCTTCCAATTGAGTGACTTTGGCAAGCAATTCCTGACGTTCTTCTTCCATTTTTTTACTACAATCTCCTTCATGCTGATCCTCTGGTTGTTGTAGACATTCCTTATCCATGTCCAATAAACCAGAGGACATCATTTCAGCCACAGCCCTTTCAATTGTCTTTAGATACTCCTGTGGATCGACTTTCTCGGCAACTGGTGCTTTGAATCTTTGTTTAATCTCAGGATATTCCTTTGGATTAACTGAATTGCCATTTGATGTCCTTTCTTGACTAATCCCAGGATATTCCTGTGGATCAATTGCAATGACGTCTGACGTGTCTAATTCTCGTTTAATCACACGATTAACATTCTTATGAGGACCCTGCACATCCGATCCTTCATCATCAGCATCGTCTTCAGCTGCAGTAGCTTTATCAGTCATTGTGGACCGTTTATTGCCATTCAGGTTTCGAGTTGGCATGGTGTAGTGGAGCAATCTTGATCTCCCTTTAGGGGTTTGAAAGTAATTATCATGAGCAAAATGACGATAACATACACATTGAGTATGCAATTTTTCAACAGGAATGTTGTCAAGCTTTGGTGACTTGATAATGGCTCGCCATTTATTGGCTAGTAGACGATTCCTAGGAAAACTGTGTACCGCGACTCCCAGTGGTGATGAACAACCAGGTACTACACATCGAGTGCGACCCATATTGCTGAAAATAAGGCGAAATTAATTGGAACATGGATTCAAAAATAATTTGATGGTTCTTACAGAAAATCCCGACAATTCAGAGCTAAATAATTGTTTGATTCCTCCTTAGATTGTAGATCGTTGTATAGCTTCTTTGGGTTTTTAAAAATGGCGTTAGACGCAATTTAAAAATGGCGCCAATTTCTCGCGTGACGTCATGAGCATTTGCGCATGCGTTTCAAGAGTTTGAATTTGAATTTTTGGCGGGATTTTCAATGCATGAAGAGATGTAGTTTACAAACTTATAAAAGTATTTAAATACGGAGATGAAAGGGTATTTAATATTTGTATTTAAATGGTTATACCGGGTATTTGTATTTGAGGTTATGTCGATTCTTTTTGAAATACTTTTTTTAAAAAGTATTCTTTAAAACTATTATATGCATGCACTCGGATAATTGAAATTGTTTGTGATTATAAATATGAATCATCGAGCAAAATTCAATAGTGAGGCGGTAAAAGAAGATAACTTGAGATAACTTTTTTTATTATTTTTTTTATCTGTCATTAAATATAAACGGTTCCATGTACATTGTGACAAAGATTCTGTTAGTGATATTACAGAGTTTCGTTCGGAAGAACGGAAGCCAAGAAATTCCAGTCATGACTGACAAGATGAAAATTCATTTCAGAATCGTCATTTTCAAGTTTGGGCCTGCTTTCGCTGGATAGAGTTTCCCTGGATGGACGTCTATTCTTGTCTTCATCATCACTGTCATCAGCAGAATCATTCAACACGCCATTGACTTGCCTAAAAATATTAATTGTTCAATGAAAAAAAAATCGTCAAGCTCAAATAAATAAACATTGAAGTGTGTTTAAAGTCATTGACAGACGTACCTTGATGGTTTTTCCTCTTGAACTTTGGCCTGCTGCGCATTCCGAGCTCTCAGCAACTGTATAAAGTGTACACAGAGCATCCTCATAGGCGGTAATGTATGGGCAGGGACACCGAGGAACTGGAAATGAATGAAGGACAAGATTATTATCAATATAGATCCCACTAGTCATGAGTATAAATGATTAAGCATTTTTATGAGTTAAGAATAGAAGTTTAAAGTGTCTTACCTCTTCGACTGCGCCCTTTCCTGCAGTATTTAGGTGCTCGTGAAGGAATGGAGTGGCTCGTTCAACGTTGCTGCTGGTTTCAGCAGCAATGAGACTGCTGAAAGCTGTTGCTGGGAGACTTCCACTTACAGTCAAGTTCTCCAGAGACAGTGCAGTCTCAGTCTCTGACTCCAGGGTGTACAATTCCCGATTGGAGCCCAGGAAGAAGAGCTGAGACTTTCGTTGCCAGTGCTTACTGCCTCGCACACGTTTCTCACGAAGATGAGGCACGAAAATTGGACACAAGACTGAGCTATCGTCCTCTAGCATGATTTTCTTCGTGTACACAGGCTGTGAAGACTGAGGAGTGAAGACAAACAATGTATTGTTTGTCGTGAATGCTGCCATGAAGTTTGAATTTGGATCTGCTGTAAGCGTTGAGAACTTCAGGGGAACGCTCCAAGTGATGCTGAGGGTCAAGAGATTCCATACTGCAATGTGCTCGGACGAGGCGACCACGACCAAATGGCAGTCTTCGTGCTTGCCGAATTCTACGCGTTTAATCGTTTGAGAATAACGACTATGAGTGAGACTGCACTTCAGACTATTGGAGTCTGGAATCCAAATAGTCAAGCTTGAGTTAAAACTCACGCCTAGTAGAGAACCATCTAAGGTAAATCCTGCTTCGAATGCTGGCAAATCACGATATGTTCCTACGCTGTAACATTCCCAGTGTTTAGTACTCTTGTAGATTGACGATGGCTCTACCAAGTTCCACAGCTTGAATTTCTTGTCTTTGCCAGTCGTCACTGCGAGGACGTTCTCTCCATCGAGAGACGTGTTTGGCTGGAACTGGAGGGCATTCACTCCATAGTCGTGAGGCAATTCTATTGAAGTATTCAGTGAAAATCTGAAATTATTAATTAAAAAAATTTTTTATTGATCATTTATACCAATTTTTTCATGCACAAAAATTCCTTTTCCTTTCTGTGAGTATGTAAAGAAAAGAATCCTTACATTTGCTTTTCCATGTCGAATTTCCAGAACTTGAGCCTGACCTCAGGACTGGACACTCTGTCATCGCGTTCCTCGACGGTCGCCATCCACGAGCCATCGTGATTCAAAGCTATTTTCGTAACGTCTGTGTTTACAAGGATTAAATCGCGCTCTGGAGGCAATAAATTCTGCGCTGTTATGTGGATCTGCAATCATAAGTGAGCTCATTGTATGGGAGGTCTAGCTTTGCATTAACAAGTGGACAAAGAGAGCAAAATGCTTCGAAAATATTCCACTCACATTGTAGAGAAGACTCTTGGTGTGTGTGTCGAAGAATTGCACATGTCCTGTACGACTGTTAAGAACCAGACTTCCTGTACGTGGATCCAAAACCAATCCAGCTGGGTAGAGATCTTCCATAGATGTACGAAGGCTCCAAGCGAAGTTCTGAATGACAACTGTGAGCTTTCTCTGAGGATTCAACACGACTATTCCGTTGTCCAGGGTTGACACTGCCATGTAGAGGTTCTCGGGGGCGATCGTAAGGTGCTTGATGGGCGCAGGAAGTCGTGGCAGGACAAGGGGCTCGTTCTCATTCTTGGCTAGAGACCACTTAATCAGAGCACACTCTTTTCCACCGCTGTATATGTGACTACCTGAAAGACAAAAAACGAGTGATAATGCAATGTGGTGCAATACATTCTTGCATGCAGAGCCATGGAAACTTACCAGATATGCTGAAGGCAATCGCAGTCACTGGCATATTGTGCCAATGGTAAGACGCCGGTGATGTGTGAGATTTGTCGAAGAGATTCCTCCAGACTACGACTCGTCCACTTGAATCTCCAGTTGCTACACATTCTTCTTCAGGATGGCCTGCTACACAAGTGTACTTTCGACCACCAAAGCCAATTTTGTGTCTGGAAAATTGTTCAAAAAACATTATTTATTGTGTAAATGCTTCTTTTTTTCTGTTTCAGAAACTTACATTCTTCCAGTTAAATTCATCGATGGGTGAAGAATGTGAAGGTCGACATCTCGAACTAATGCCACTAGATTATCTCCATGATTTCCTATTATATCTACATCGTATTCTCCAGGGGCAGCTCTGAAAATTGTATAAATGATTTATAAAAAAACATTGAAACATGTCTCGAATGATTTTGTTTTTAAATTCATATAGATACATACTCTATGAGACGGGACTTAACACCCTCACCAGTCTCTACATCAAAGAGAATTAATTGAATACCATTGTGAATTTTCATTTCGTAAGTCACTAGAACATGACATACTGGTTTCCCTCTTGAATTCGTGTAATTAATTACATGAAAGGTCTTTATCTTGGCATCATTGTGTATATTGAGTTTCTGAAACAAAAAGAGTCGAATAAGTACTGAAAACAACTGCAAATAAATAGTATACACACCAATTTCTTCGTGATTAATCCATTCTGAGAGTTCCAATTGACTAAGTCACCAGCTTCTGTGCATCCTACAATGATATTTGAATTGCTGGAGTACCATGTAAATCCAGCAAGCTTATTGTCTGTTGGCTCGAATTCTCTGACGAAATCTCCAGTCTGGGTGCTGTATACTCTGATACCTTTCTTCCATACCACATATAATGTCCTGAAAACAATGTTAATTAATTATTACTGAAGGCATCCGTAGTGAAGGTACTGATAGTTGTGGTTAGAGTTCAAAAATAGGTAATAAAGACTTACTCGCCATCACTGGAGAATAAAGGACGGTGATCGATGATACTTTCTCCATCTTTTCTCTTGACAACGAGATCATCGATGTCTTCGATCCTTTTAGAAGGAGTCAATGACTTTATTGTACCCTTCAGCTGCATGTTCAACAGTTTTGTACAATGCACGTGTGCTAAATACGGGTTTTTGAGGTTAGGACCATTTGAACACAAAACCCCTAACGCATGCGCAGCATTTTTGTTGTTGTCTTCGGTTTCAATCCTTTATATTTGTTGGGAAACAATGAAATAAAATACAAAATAAATAACAATGAATGCCCCACCAACATTCGAGTCATTTCTCCTCTACGAGGGAGAAAAAAAGTAAGTTTAAAATGCATTTATCATGGATAATCCTTCATAATTTCATTTCTAACCTATAAATCTCTAGGATTATCAAAGAACAGGACACAAAAGTGCCGAATGCAGCGATATTTACTGTAAACAAGGAGGATCACACCCTTGGAAACATGATTAGAAAGTAAGTAATTAGGTTATGTTATCTATTTTCATCCCCCCCATTACTCTGAAGTAATAATGAACTTTTTACAGCCAACTGCTGAAGGATCCCCATGTTCTATTCGCTGGCTACAAGCTTCCTCATCCTCTGGAGCACAAATTCGTAATCAGGATTCAGACAACGTCCGATTATACTCCACATGAGGCATTTATGCACGCCATTACTGATCTAATCGCTGAATTGTCGTTGTTTGAGGAAAGATTCAAGGTAATTCACAGTTTGATAGTCAATTTACCATCATGACTGGCTTTATTTTGTTTATACTCTACAGGATGCCATCAAGGAGAAGAAGGAAGGATTAGATTAAGTCATGGACCTATAGAGCTTAGGAGATTTAAATAATTGTAATGAAAAAAAGGTCGGATTTCTCATCTTTAAAATTTTTATAAACAGTATTTCAGTGTAATAAATCACATTGTATTTCTTTATAATTATGCTATTTTGCATGGATTTCACTTCGTTTTGAGCAGGACCAATGATGAGTGATTAGGTTTAAAATATTTCTAAGACATATGCCTTGGCAAAAGAGGGCATTTGCAGTTAGAATGGTAATTTAAAAAAAGAGAGACTTTAATCAGTTAAAAGAACAAAGGCAATGGGAATATATTCCTTATATACACGCCAACTGCAATAAATATTAAATAGAACAAGAGGCAAGCTATAAATAGCAACTATTTACATAAATACATAGTTTCTAATGATCGCAAAATACACTGGGGAACAATTCAGTAGAGAAACAGTGAAAGAAGATTAACTCAAAAATTTTGAAAATTTTAAGATTCATTTTTACAAATATCTCAAAAATCTTGGGAGATACGATAAAATCTCATGGAACCTTTTTTTGTAGGGAATTAAATTCTCTACAAAGAAGGTCCCTTGCATTTTTCTCGTATCTCCCATAGTTTCTTAGATATCATCAATTTTGTAAAACATTTTAATGAAAAAGTTATCTCGGCTTATCTTCATTTACAGCTTCACTACTGAATTTTGAACTGGAAGATCCAAGCGTTCTACGCTTTTAAACGAGATAGATAGTTGATAGTCTTTCCAAGGAAGACGAAAAAATTGAACTATTTCCTAATAACAGACATGGATTTATATATAAATTGAAGCTAAGGAGGAAGACACACGTAGGAAGATTCGAATTCTTCGTACAAAAATATACTCTTAAAATTCAACAGATTCCCTGCATAAAATTGGAGCATAAATTGGCAAGCAAAGCTTAGAAACGTATCAAGTATTCTTATTATCAACTGCTAAAAGGTCTCAGCGTCGTCGCAGTCGGCAGTATCGTGGCCAAACACTGCAAGAAAAATATTTTTTAAGCATTTTCACAGTTTGAATGAGTAAAAGAAGAACTTACTTTCACAATTGTCGCAATAGGGCCGTTCAATTGGAGGCTTTTTTGCTGATTTTTGAGGCGGTTGTTCCATTACAAAGTCCTGCGACTGTTTGGGACAATCCTCTGTCTCATGAAGATCAAACTGGTCGCAGATATCACAGAAAACTCTTGGTGCTGCTGCTTTTCTATCCAACGTACTCCTGCTGTAGTCGTCAGCCTCATTCGCTGGGACTCCCATCTCCAGGACTTCAATCTTCAACAAGAGCTTTTCATTCTTCTTTTGCATGTCGACTATCACCGAGTTCAAGAAATCTATCTGACCCTTGAACATCTCATTGTCTTCTACGATCTTCTGAAGTTCAATCTCATTTTTATTAGAAATCTGTTTAGAATCACCACCTGCTGATACAATCGTTTGATTATTTGAATTTATTTCCTTTACATTCTTTCTGTTCTCTGTCAATGTTTTTAATTCTTCTAGTGCTTGGCTTAATTTTGTCGTTGTCTGCTTATTTTCCTTCTCAAGACGACTCTGATTATCTCGTAATTGTCCTGACTCTTTCTTCATCTTGTTCAAATCCTCCAAGAGACTCTGTGTGCCTCTTGCAGCCTCCGTTTCAGTATTCTTAATTGTATTTGACAAGAATTGAATCTTTTCTTCGGCTTCTTTTAATGTTTTCTCAAGGGATTCTTTAGTTATAAGAAGATTCTGGTTTTGTTTAGACATATCCTCGATTTCTCGTTGCTTTGCTCGAAATTCACGTGCTCTTTCTGCTTCTTCACCCTTCAGATTGTCTTTTTCCTGCTTTATCGAGTCTATTTGCTTCTGAAGATCGACAATGACACCTTCCTTTGCATTTAAATCACTCTTTAATGCTTCGAGAGCAGCTTTTTCTTTCTTAATTTCCTCGATTTGCTTGTGGAGGTCTACAATGATGGTTTCTTTTGAGCCTAAATCGCTCTTTAATGACTCTAAATCATTCTTTTCCTTCTTTATCACGTCGATTTGCTTGTGGAGGTCCACAATGGCGCTTTCTCGAGTCCCTAAATCATGCTTTAATGATTCCAATTCGTCTTTTTCCTTCTTTATCACGTCTATTTGCTTGTGAAGATCACAAATGACATTTTCCCTCGACGTTAAGTCGCTTTTTAGTGCTTCTAAAGCAGCGAGAAGACTCTGCTTCTCAGCTTTTACTGCATCAACTTCCTTTGTAGAAGTCTCAATGGCCAATTGTTGATGTTTCAGTCGTGTTTGAAATGCTTCAGAGTCCTTCAATGATTGCTGCTTTCCAGTCTTCAGGGTCTCCACGACACTCATCAACTCGTCAATCACCTTCTGCTTAGCATTCAGATTGTCTTGAGCTGCCACGCAGTTAGATTCTATTTCTTTAATTTTCTCTTCGAGCTTCGATTTTTCTTTTAAGCCTTCTTCCATCTGGATTAAGTACTGAGCTTTCTCCTCTTGTGATTCAGCCTCTTTCTCCTTTATTTTCACGACTTTCTCATTTAAATTCGACTCTAGGATAGCCTTTGCCTCTTTTTCTGCTTCGAGAACCTTCTTGAGTTCTTCAATTGACCATTCAGTTGATTGTTTTTCGTTTAACAATTTTTCATGGCTCTCCTGGAGATTTTTTATCTCGTCTTGTGATACTCTGAGCTTCTCTTCTAGGCTTGCTGTACGACTTTGCAAAGCCTGGCTCTGTTCTTTACTTGATGACGACAATAACAAACACTTTTCATTGAGATTAGATAGATTATCTTCGGCAAGCTTCAGTTTTGTTGTTAAATCCTCTATTGTCTGGATTCTAGTCTTTGTTTCATTGAGAAGAACTTCTCTGTGCTTAGTTATTTCTACTAACTCTTGTTCTTTTACTTTCAGGGCATTTACTTCTTGGGTAAGATCTTCTTTGCATTTCGCTTCAATGTCTAGTTGATCCTTGAGCTCTCCTGATTCCGATCGAAGTTGATCGACTAATTGATTGACAGCTTTGAGCTCTTCTTGAGTACGATTAAAATTCGCCTCTGAAGACGTTACAGAATTCTCCAATTGGAAGACATGCTCGCGAAGTTCATCGAGGGCCTTCTCCTTTGCTCGTAAATCTTCATTGTACTTTATCAGTTGCTCTGAAGAGTCTGCAGACGTGTTAATAACTGTTGCTATTTCGCTTTCTAATTTTATTTTTTGCTCAGACAATTGAGCGATTTTTTCCTCTGAATGAGAGACCTTTTGATTTAATTCTGTAATTGTTACTTCGTGCATTCGCACTTCACTCTCGAGATTAGTTTTCGTTTGCTCGAAGAAGGTAATAGCGTCTTTTAGTGAGGATGTTTTCTCCACGAGATTTTGTACTTCTTCTTCTTTAGTTGCCAATAGTGACTTCAATTCAGCGACTTCTTGCTCAAGACTATTTAATCGCATTAATTTCTGAGACAAATCAGTGTTAATGTCTGCGATACATCGCGTCTTTTCTTCTAATTTATTCTGAAAATTTCTTGTTAATTCCTCGATCTCAGCTGACTTTGTCCTCTGCAGCTCCAGCAGCTCTGTTTCCTTGGCTTTTAAGTCTTCATTGAGCTTCTCCAATTGAGCAGAATACGTCGTGGAAGAAGCTTTTAGATTTGCCAGAGATTCCTCGAGTTTACCGTTCTCTTGAATAATTAATTCTGTTGCACTATCGTTCTGCAATTTTATACTTTCAAGCTGATTTTTCAGGTCTTCATTGCTCTCTTCTGCACTCTTGAGCCTGGCTATTAGGTCCTGGAGCTGCTTGCGAGCCTCTGCAAGCTCCTCGTCTTTATTTAGAGAAGAAGTCTTGTGACTAGTTAGTTCTTTCGTGAGTCTTTCTATCTCTAAGGAAGTTTCTGACAATTGTTGTGTCAATTCTTGGATCTTATGGTCCTTTTCATTCAATTTTTCTTGTAATTTTGTTGATAATTCATCTATTTGTTGAGTACTCTGTGCTTTTAAGTGCTCTAGAGATGTTTTTTGAGCTTCTGTGTGCTTTAATGTCTCATCCTCGAGTTCCTTCGTCTTCGATTGAATGACATTGTCCTTCTCTGCGATAATCTTTTGGTATTCTGCTGTAATAGACTCTTTCTCCTTTAGGCTCTCATGAGTAATCTTCGTTATTGTTTGGTTTAATTTCTGTATTTCCAGCTGCATGGCAGCAGCATTTGTAGCATGTTCCTCGGTTATTTTATTCAGAATCAATGTTTTTTCTTCTAAATTATTCTTAATGTCTTCATAGGTCTTTTGTAAATTGAGCTCTTGATCCTTTGTCTGGACATTCTGCTGCTCTTGGAGCTTTATTTTTGCTTCCAAGTCCTTTATTTGAGCTGTGTATTGTTCAATCTGATCATTTCGCTCGAGGACCTCTCCCTCCAGAGTTATTTTTGCCTCCTCCAGGCACAAGTTACGATTCTGAAGCTCTGGAAATAAATAAAAGCATTGTATAATACAGTTTTTGATTGGTAAAAAATGATTTTGATGGTTTTTTTTTTTTTACCTAAAAACTCGGTTTTCTCAGTTCTTTCTTTGGCCAATTCTTCCTCCACCTCAAAGAGCTTCGTATTATCCCTCTCAAGCTGAATGACACGCTCGCGTTCCTCAGCCAATTGATTCTCCAGCTCTTTTATCTTGTTTTCGTTCAAGGTATTTATCACCTAGGAATGAACATTGCATTGCTAGGTGAAAGACATTTTTTTTCCAGATTTCCAGACATAAACGCACACACACACACACACACACACATGATACACGCAGGCGACGATAAAAAAAATTTGTATTAGTATGAAGTAAAAATGAAATTACAATGAGTAATATCAATGCAGAAAAGAATTATTATTATTTAAAGCAAGCAAACAATGTAGAAAAATTACAAAACACAATAATAAATAACGTAGAAAAATTACATAATGCAATTTAGAAGAAAACTAATGCCATTGAAATAAAATTTAACGTAATACAACACAAAGAAATCCAATTAATTTGAATAAACAAAATTCAGCAAAACATAATGTATGAATACATTGGTATTATTACAATGGACAACCATAATTCCACCTTGAGAGTTAGTGTGTGAGCATTAATTATTTAGTTATTGTATCTCGACAAAAAAGCATTTTAGATGTTTCTCATAAAAATAATTGAGATAACAGTACAAGCTGTGCAGAGATACAACGTCAACATCCCTTCGGAGACTAATTTCTTCCTTAGAATACTTACACTTTGCTCTGATGTCTCTTTCTGAAACGTGAAGAAAAAGAAAACGTGTGTGTCGTTAGCAAAAGCACATAACATTCACTGAGAGGATGCTCAATCATCAAATATTCTTTTAATCATGTAAAGTCCACTTGAGACCATCACCGAAACGTAAAGGAAAGCTCTCGAAGTGAAATAATATTAGGATAATCTTTGGATAAGTAATTCAAAGAGTAATAATATTAATAACTAGTGATTGAAAGTACCTGAATGTCCTCTTTGTTAATAGATTCCTCTTCGAATCGAAAGAGTAAGTCCTCGTTCTTCTGTCTCTCCTCCTCCAATTGTGCATTGAGTTGACTCTTTTCCTCCAGGAGCTTCTGCAGGGCTGACTGTGCCTCCAGGACTGCCTTCTCCATCTCTTCTCGATACTGTTATGTTTCAAAGAAAATTGAATTTTAGAAACATGTTTTATTAAATTTATTATATCTCGAAAAGTTTACGAGATACGACAAAAATACATATAAACAATTTTATAGAGAATTTAATTTCCTACAAAAAATGTCTCTTGACATTTTTTCATATCTCCTATAGTTTTGGAGATATCTGAGAAAATGTAAATTCTCAAAGTTAAAGCTTTATTTCTATAACATCAATCTTTGAACCTATATAATATTGTGTAATCTCTGCTTTGTCTACCTTATCATATTCCTTCTGTAGAGTGACTATTGTCTGTTCTGCATTATCAGCTTGTGTAGCAGCCTTCGTTATTCGTTCTCGTTCGAATTCTCTTTCCTTTCTCAACATCTCTACCTCTTGCTGCTTCTCCTTCAACATCTCCTGCAATCGTTTCAGTTTTCAGGATCATCATCAAGGGATTCATTATTAAAAATCATGCTAGAATACAATCAGGACAACGACAATCTACACAAGACAATTTGTATTTCCTCCTAGGCCTTTACTATTTTCGTTTCCCAATAAAGAAAATAAGACTTGGATAATGCAGGATTCTACTCATTTCACTTACAAGAAGACTATTACAAAGAGGATTAATTCTTCTCAATAGGAATCTAGGAGTGGAGATGACTTTTATTATCTTTGTACATAACATCGTGTCATAATATATTCTACAAACAAAATTATTCGTCTTAACAAGCACAAAATAAATACCTAAATTAACTAATTCAGCACAACAATAAATTACATCCAATCTAAGAACTATTATATATACCTTATTAAATATCTACATGAGATGAATGGGTATTTTCAATTAAAATGGGCATTAATTATTAGTGTCTCACCTGTAGGGAGCTTCGGACGGGTGTCGAGGTGCGTAAGCCTGTCTTCTGCAATGTCAAATGATGTAAAAAAAAAAATACTTTAGCCATGCAACAAAATTCGTGTACATGCACATGACTAAAACGTTGATTAATTCAACAAGAAAAACCCCACAAGACGATTAAATTCAAAGACAATCAAGGAAGATGACTTAATCTATGATTGCTTTGGATGAAAATCAGCTTCACTCCGGCATGGCGAATCTTACCCTCGTCGTCGTAGCTCGTGTGCTGGCTGTGGTGCTTGCCATGCTCGACAATGAATTCAAAGACTCTCTGGAGCCTGTCCTGCGTATTGACGAGTTCATAGCAGCTCCAATGGGCTTATGCACCACGCACATCGACGGCCTCTTGCTCGAGGGCGAGCGACTGACCTTATGTGCTGGTGCAAAGAGACCATGCTTAGGTCGACACTCGAAGTACCTGAAGAAAAGGGGATTGTATATGTAGAGGGAATCATTTCCATATGTTTTAAGTCCCTAAAGGGATTGAAAGAATATCATTTGATGGTGTAGGAACCTTTTGTCAGCGACAGAGCCATCATTCTTGCCAACAGGATCATCCAGCTCAACTCCACACCAATCTCCAGCTGCGAATTCCGTCTCGCCAATGTACCTGAGCACTCCAGTCTTACTTCCTTGACTCGACGACACGATTACCCGATCTCCAAGCTTGAGGTCTCGATAAGACACCGACGAAGACAGACTTGTCGTTGAAGTATCTACATAATGCAAATGTTCATATGCAATCTTCATAATTTATTTCATCTTTTTCTTTCCTTCTTCTTTTTAGTAAAATAAAAAATAAAAAACACAAAGCTACCAGGATGTATATAGGAATGGGATTAAAGTGTGTTTGGATACACAGACTACATCTACAAAAGCTGTGCAGAGTCGTTCTATGGGCGACGATAAGCGTGCTTGTAGCGGTCCTTACTTAGTGAAGGCGACACGGATTTATTTAGACGTGTTTCAGGAGTCGCAGGACACTTTGCTTCAGTTGGCGACCAAATTGAGGCGTCTGCCAGTGGACGACGAGTGAGTCTGGTCAGTCGAGAGAAGATACCGTGCTTGGGAGCACACTGGAAGTAACGAGAGCCTGCCACAGAGCCATCATTCTTGCCTAAAAGTCAAAAAAAAA
>JABSMT010028694.1:0-15922 GCA_018902335.1 Eumacrocentrus americanus | reverse complement strand
CTTTTTTGTAGAGAATTCAATTTCCTACGAAAAAGGTTCAATAAGATTTTTTCGTATCTCTCAAAGTTTTCGAGATATTTGTAAAAATGAAAATATCAAGAATTTTCGATAATTTTTTACTTATTTCCTTTTACCGCTTAACGACAGAATTAAATTCCAATTACTGTCAAAATACACATTAAATTTAAAGCAATCCGTAAAATTCAAAGAAGAACTTGAAAATTAAGCCAAATTTGAAAATTGAACTAAACATACCATTGAATTTTTAAGTTCTTTAAAATTCAGTGACATGTTCAAATGAATTATCGAATACTGTATATAATTTTCAATTAACGCTTGAGAATTACACTATCGATCGTATTAAAATTTCAACTTTTGCGTGAAAATTACAGAATATGTGAATATTCATTTTCACATTCAACTATAAAATTTCAAGACTAAAATCGTTTTAAAATTAATGTACATTTACAATTGTGAAAAACTTCCAGTGCGTGTTCTTTAATTTCACAGAAAGTTTTCCTGACAGTTCACTAACAAAGGTCAAGAATCCATTATATCCACCAATTTACTTACAATGCAAATTTCTGCATTTTATTCCATAAAAACTTTTCTTGAAAAGTTTATTGCGCCTCGTTATTATTTTCCACGTGAATTACATTACTCCGTCAAATTGTATATTACGACGTATATTACCATCGAATAAATATTGTAATATATATCCTCTGTAGTTATATCAGAGAGAGAGAGAGAAAAGAGGATCAAATAATTTTCACCTCGTAAAACAGGCGGAGAGTTATAAATGCGAAGGCACATCAGAAAAGGGAAACGCAAGAGCGAATATGTTAAGGGCTAAGGATAGCAGGTGCATTAGTTGGAGCCATATGTATAAGCCCCCAGGAGAAATCATAGGGTCTTATACCCTCGCCTCGTGCCATTGCCCTGATCCCCCCCCACCACTAATAAATCCTAATACTAAATCACCCCCTATTACTCATATCTTCTGCTTGTCGAGTGAGGCGACCACTTGCGTTTCTCTTGTGTAGATGATTTTTTCGCGTGTTCTGCCTCTCGTCCAGTCGGAAGCTTCTGTCTTCATAAATATATAGAAATCTCGCAGTATTTTGAAGAGAAATCAAGAAAATTTTGTACATTATTTATCGACATTGAGATTTTTCTCTCCATTCCAAAAAAGAAACAGCAGTTCATTGTCACCGGCAATAAGTTTTAAACAGTCTGTCCAAATTTAACATTTAGATTTTAATATTGAAATTTACTAAGAACAATTTAGAATTTTAGTTTCATTAATTTTTGTAGTGTTTTTTTTAAAGGTGCAAATGATATAAACGCACTCACTTCGTTATTTTATTGATCCCTCAGTAAAGTTTACGATAACAGGAAAACTTTGTGATCGATGTTCTTTGATATTGGACACGACTTTAAAAAATGTCCACGACAACTTGAGTCGTTTTCCGACACGTCATCCTCACACACGTCAACTTATTACTCGACTGAGCTGATGGTATAGAGATCAGGGAATGTGTGTCGTCGTCTCTGCGAAAATTGTCGACGAAACACGACAGGGATATAGAGACTGGCAAAGCTGTTTAGTCATTAGTTGGATATCTTTGCCACGCGATCCACGTGTCACACACTACGCTTGCACAGAAAAAGCGTGTGAGACTTTCCTGTCGCGACGACATGTCTCTGACCGTTTCCTATATGGCGTGTATATAACACCATACGTGCCTTTATAGATGTAAGGGGTGCACTATGCAATGAATTCTCTTTTTTCCTCCCCAAGCAGCGGCAGACAGTCTGCCTCCACATCGGCATAATTGCACATAAGTGCATGTATAATGGATACTTTCATCAATGTCATATATATTTCTAACCGAAGAATTTAAAAAAAAATCTGAAATGCTTGGAACTTGCAAGCTAAACACGCACGTACAAAGTTACGATTTCTTGCGTTTTTATTGGTAATTTTTTTTTGCTTTTGTTGTAAGTCGTCGTGAGTCCCGTCGCTTTCTATTTCTTCTTTTTTTGTTCGTTCCTCCTTTCGCTTCGACTTTGTTCATTCTTCACGACCGTCGTGAGCGAGTCTCGTGCGCGTTATTGCCCCTCTGCCTCTCGACAGTTTATCGCTTAATAAAATTGCGCTTTTTCATTTCTTCTCGTTTTTCTTTATCTCTTTCTTTCTACGACATTTATCGGGTTGAGTCGCGTCTTCGCCCTTTAAATTCTTCGGGTGCTTATGATATACTATATATATATATACATGTTGAACTCGTTCATTTCGGCTTCTACTTGGGCGATTCACCCTCTTGCTATATGTTTATATCCACGATTCCGTCAGTTTTCTCCCGACAACCATTACGTTATGAGTCTTAATCATTAGCGCGCGTTGGCATTACGTTGATATTATATATACGTATGGATATAAAAGGCACGCTGGAAAACTGGCGGAGAATTTTAATTAACATGATTGCTGCAAGAGATTTTAAATAGAGCACTCCACTTGTCTGGAAACGCAGAGAGAAAATGATGAGTATATTTAACTTGAGAGTTGTAATTCATGTACATGGAAATGCATAAATTATTTCAAAAAATATATTTGACCGAGTGAAGTGAGGTCCTGTTTTAATTCGACTGTTTGGCATTTCAATCTGTTTGTCTGGTTGCTTATTTGTTCCTCGATTACGGCGAAATTTATGTATTGATTTTGATGAAATTTTGGACGAGATGTTCTTTGAATCAAGGCAAAACGTCATATATAAATGGTTTTGCGAACAAAACACTCTCCGTCGGGGTGAGGGTGGTTAATAGGTTCAAAAATATTGAAAATGATGAAAAAACAAGCAAATAACTTATAATATATGTTGTTCAATTGGTCAACAATCTCAATTAGACTCCCTTTATGTTCAGAAAATTGTGAAAAAAATTTTGAATTGAAATTTTTTATTAAATAAAAAATTTCAAAACATTTTAAATTAGAAATAAAAACTGTAGAATTGAATTTTCATTGCAATCAGTCCTTGGAATTCGATCATGCCAAAATTTCCTTCAATACACCAACTGAACGAGGTCTACTGTTCATAGAACTACTAGTCGTAGTTTATCAGGATTTATAAATATTCCTAACGTTAATCATCGACTTGGTACTGTTTTTATTGATGAAAAAATATTGAAACATTAAGTGAGATCATTTTAAACACAATAATTTCCTTTCGTTTGTGATCCAATAAGACACATGGTAGACAAAGTCCGATATACAAAACTAACGAGTTATGTAGCGTGACAAAGAACCATTCGCATCGTTCAGTCTTAGCTTATATCTCGTTCCAAAAGCCAATTATATGCTCTCGCTGAAATTAACTTTAAATTGAGAATCGTTTACAAGAACCCTAGAGCGATTGTTCTTGGTATCAAATGGTCCTCCCTACATATATATGCTCTCATTTCTCATTCCCTTCTATAATCGTGCATGAGCCTATTATTTACGGCCAAAGGTGGTTCATCCATGACTGATATTGCACATTAACACGCTATATATCGAAGTTGATTGACTCACCACGGAGTTGTTGGATCAATTAATTAATTTATTGCAGTATTCAACCAAATTGGTTGATGATGTTATTGTTTGGTTATTTATACTTCTTAAAGCAAGGAAATACTGAAAACGACAATTTGCTGCAGAATATTAGTTGGGAATCTTGTAGAAAGGCTTGAGAGCTTTGGTAGTACTCTGACGCATTAACACTCTGCCCTGGACGTTAAAAATATCGCAATTATGGTAGCTCTCCGCGGGCAGACAGAACCTGCGGCGGCAGTTATTTGCATACGAGGACGATGGCAGTGGGGTTGGCGGCCGCGGGACCGTGAGAAAGTGAGAAACAAAGCAAATGCCTATGTATATGCATATATATGCGTGCAGTGTGCAACAGAGAGAACGAGGAAGAAATAGAGAGGGTGGAGACAGAGCGAGTTGAGGTCGGGGGCTTTAATGCCCATGCATCATGCATATTCAAACCCCACTTGGTACAGCTGTACGCAGAAGCTAAATCCCAACGCATCTCACCGGCGCTCCCTTATTGAAAATCAAAATTCAAGCGAATTAGTTGGGCGCCACAGCTTCCGCACACCTCGCACCGACTCTAGTTTTCTCTTTATTTTGGTTTAAAAAACAAATTATTAAAATAAAACGCTCGTTGTAATTAACGCAGCACAACATCGTTCTTGCTCATTATACTGCGAAATTAAAATTAAAGAGATCGCCTTAAGAGATCAGAGTATCATTGAAGCGTATTAGTGGTTGCCGAGCGAAAGTTATCAATTTACAAATGCAAATTTTCTGTAGCTCATTTCGATTTTGAGATCGAAAATTCCACCCGTAAGCTAGGGGTTAATGTCGGTAAAAAAATCTGTAAAATTTGTCTTTAATTTCAATTTCAATTGTGGTCAAAATTTTAAAGGTTGTCTTAAAGTTTAAAGGATTTTACTAAATCTCCGAATGAATACTTATTTTTCATTTTTTCTTGACTCTTTTTTAATGATTTTTCATGCTTATACGAGTATTTGCATTTGCATCTCCCCTTGCTATGTCCGTGTCTTTTGAACTCGTCTGCGCTAATCGGACGCAGTATTTGCACTCTGTTTCATTTACTACCGACAGAGAGAAGCTTGACGAAAGCCCCGGGCTAAATGTGCTTCTTCAGTAAAGCCCGTTTATTACCCGCGGACGACTGCCGCCGCTGCAGTGGGACTTTCTTCCGCCAACTTGAGCGATTCTAGATGAAACTATTCGTATACGCGATCCACTCCCAAGAATGTCTACTGACGACTCCCTTCTGATCTTTGCATCAACCTCTATAGAATTAAAAAATCCTTCATTTTTTTTAATGCAGTCAATATTATAGGAAAAAACTTATCCGTGGGCAATGGTTAGGGCGTGGAGGAGAGGACAGAGTTCTTAAGGGGGAAACACAACACCACAACGTCTGCTTTGGGGGGGGTGAGGGTGTGCGAGAACATCAATAGAAGGGGCTGGACGCGACGATTTTGCCCCAGAGAGGGAAAAAGGCACAGACGGTTTCGGCAACTTTTAGATTTACGACCTGCATCAGTACGTTTATCTACACTGGGGAGCACGAGGTTTTGTGGTGTCGTCGATAGTAATCGTTGACACGCTTATTTCAGTACCCGAAATTCAGTATTTTCTTTACTGAAATTTTCTGCACAAGTACAAAACCTAATATACAATAATACTTACACTTGAAACTCGTTTTGAAGAATGTGATTTTTACTGCAAATAGACTTGAAAAGAATCTGATTCTACAGCACATGGTTGTAAAAATAAAATGTAGAGCAACAAACTCCTCTCTCATCGACCCTCTTCTCTTTCATCAGATTACTTAGTCTTGTCATTTTGCTCCGAAGAAGGCCCGACCTTCGTTAATAAACGCCCGCGTCTAACGTACTTATCGCCGTAGCTGAATAAGCGTTCTCTCTAGTGCCGCGCTTCACCCCGCGTCGAAGAAATGTAAGCAGCTTATTTATTTCGACGTTTGATAAATACCGGCAATTAAGCTCACGGAAGTCTTGGAGGCACTAGAGATTGCTATGGGTACTGCTTTCTCGTCTGTGAAAATACCAACTTCTCGCGGGATGTGTGAGTAAAAAAATATGAAGAGAAGTTACAACACGCTGAACATTTTCTTCGGTCTTATCTGCGACTCCCAATAGCACACAGAAGTGTGAGCCCCAGTTTTCCGTTGCGCCCCGCAACCGTCTTAATGCAATAAATGATCTCATTCCGGTGATAACTCGCTTGATGTATCGCGCGCGCGCCTTTCCAACATAGAGGGGTTGACCTGCGAGAGCTTTCTCGCTCTCTCTCTCTGTCTTTCTCTATGGCTTTTATACCCACCATGGACCAAAGTTTCCGTCGTTTCTAGGCGACGAGCTTCGCCCTCTCGCACCCGATAAGACTTTAGTTAACTATAAGCTCTAGATCTTCGCTCCTCCTTCGATGAGTTCGAAAACATTTTTAGTTCTGCTGCACGATTAAATTATCCAGGGAAAGATAATAATATATGCTCTCGAGAACTTCAAGGATTCATTGATGCCACTTATAGGTGCTTAGTTTCTTGTCTTTTCATCAATTATTATAAAGTATTATATCCTATCTTGGTGTTTTTCTTTAAAAATAAATGGAACAGTAGTATTTATCTGCGAGGAACAATAAAAAGCATTGAAAATTCTCTTGAGTAAACTTCCATTATCCCATTTTCGATTCTAGTTGGCGTCGTTTCGAGGGAAATAAGGTACATTTGGAAGTTGAGATCGAAAGGGCGAGAGGGCGGGGTGAACATGGGGCCGAGACTGAGCCGTATATCAGAGAGAAGGAGAACGCGCTAGCGCGAGCCGAACGGCCCGGGACTCGGTTTAACGGCTCCCTCTAGGGCTGCCAGTTACCACGGTCCGATGCCTACCCTCTCGACCTGTCCGTCCTGGAATAAAGATGGTCGGGGGGTTGTCGAAGCATCGTCCTTCTCTTCCCCCGAGGGAGTGCAGAAGGGTATATCCTCTGTCTCGCTCGGCGTTTATGCGCTTCCAGCCGGCGGAGAATAGCTCTCTCCTGCATTGAAAAAGTGCGAACAAGAGGTGAAGAGAGAAAGAAAGAAGTTTTTTCGAAATAGGTTTTTCTATCCTTGAGAATTAGTGTCGTTCTGATTTATTCAGGAACTTTGCATCGTCCCCCTTTGTTGCAACAAAAAAACTTTTGAAAGGCATAAAAAAGAAAGTCCAGTGGGACTCGTGCCAGTGGAGTATTTGTGCCTCTGCTATTTATCGATACAATCGAGAAGTATCGAAAGAACGGCAGAAAGGGGATGTGTCACAGAGGGTGCCAAGACATCCAAGAGCTGCAAACAATCAAGGTCTTTCCGACTGTGTACAACGTTTGTCGAGAGCTTCAATCTCGCTGTTTATTTTTTTTCTGGTTCTTCTCGCTTTCTTCAAATTTGCTCTACGTCAGAATGGGCACCAGTGATGGACCTCGCGTGAAGTAGTATATATATTAGTGTTTTATGCTATAAGATATTTTAATAATCGCCAGTAACCTCAATTAATGATATTAAAAATCCCAAAACTAAGGGAGAAGTAAAGGGGATATTATACATATTCAGGGCGCGGCGGAGAGACGTTTATCAGATTGTTCGGTGTGCCAGGTAGGGAATCTTGACGCGTGATGTTGAAGCTGTCAGACCGTTGATGGATCGTGGCTGATGCACGGGACCAGGAGAGGTTACGTGCGCGCCCCCTGCCGACGGCGTCGGTTGTTAAACGTGGCCCGGACTAATTTGAATTTAATAAGGGGTTGAATTACTAGTTATTCTCTAGTGGCGCTTGCACACTTTACTTGCTTCAACAGGCACGCGTTTTTGTACTGCACTATATATGTATAATATCTACCTACTATTTCAAATCAGATTAATTAGACCCATATTTACATACATAATTGGAATTTCTAAGAAAAGCATCGTGTAATATTCACGCAAAGGTGTTTCATAACTTATTAACAAGAAACTACATTCCGAACACACTGGCAAGCATGGAAATAGACTCTTCTCATGATTATAAACAGATTGCTTGCTGCTGCTATATGTAGTTGAGTAAAGTTATTTCAGGAAGCACGTTCCTCTTTCAACACGGGTAAGAGGAAAAACTCATCAACGATTTTCATGCAAAAATAAAAAGAAAATAGAGGAAAAATGGTCCAAGACCATTATCATTGTGAATTCGTCGGATTTAATTTTCTCGTTTCGTCTACAATATGACAGAGTGAACAAGCAGCCCTCTTCCTCAGAAAGAGTGAATGAGATTCGTTCTATTTTTACTAATATTAACCTTCTCATGCACGGACGTCATGAAACGTATTGGTGTGAGAAGAGTGAGAGCGTGCGGGTGTTGGTGCGTCCCATTAGAAAAACATGGTGAGTTATCAATGAAATCAAAGAGCGCCTCAACGTGAGAATACTTTCCGTGCATGAGAAAATTAAACCCTTCCCACATCTCTGTTCACAAGAGTTTGCTTTGTGCTTTGTACGCCAGAAAATAGTGCAGTTCCGTGGCATGCCTAAAGTACAGAGAGATTTCACTGTATGTTACTTTCAAACACATGCACACAATTGTTGGATTTCTGAGTAAATATGAATGTTACGATTTCAGTAGAAGATATCGTCTCGTTTCAATTCTGACTCCATCCAATCATTATTATTGTAGCAGATTTTTTTTGACCCACTATGGTATTCTTTGGGAGTGAGTTCTACTTGTATTGGTGGCGAATCTTTTGGATCGTAACGTTTGACGACTTCTGAAAGAGAATTGTCGAGATTGGTCTAAAAGACCAAGCGCACTTATCCCGATTTCTCGTTACCATAAACGACTTCGGGCTTTAGGTGGCTTTTTTCCTTTCACGAGTTATGCTGTTTTGATGGGAAAGTAGGAAACCCTCTCGCAGGGTCCGAAACTCTTGAATTCCAATACGCGTGATGCATCGTATTCAACGAAGGTTTTCTCATAAAACGGAAGTATCTTACTCACACATGCATGCAACACAGTCTCATTCGATCCTTTCACAATGGGGAAAAAGTTTTCGATGTGAAAGGGAAAACCCAGGGTAGGTTGATTAAATTATGGTAATGCCCGCACGGACACGATCGCATATATACATCCCGAGTATCAGAGTCAAGATATTCTTTCTATACAACCCTAAGAAAACTTCTCAAAACAAATGTTTATTTCGTCGTTATCGACGACGGGCTTCATCCGCACTGGCAAAGTGAAAATATAAAAATGATATTTCGTATTCGCGTGACGAGGATAACAAGAAGTGTAAGTGCAAAGTAAAACTGTAGCGAAAGAACGAAGTTTTACATACGTTCGACTTGCGGTTTTGAAAAGTTTTTTGTAGACGTGGTGCTGCATCATTGATTCCATCTACTTCTATAAAAGAGGAACTATTATTTAACGCAATCAGATTGCATCAGTACCGATACTCATTGATATATCGGAAAATAAATTTTTTTCATCACGATTTCACGATAAAAATATTTCCCCCGTTTTCGAGTCACAAATAAAGAAATAATATAATACTCTTCCTGACATGAGCAGCAGCGAGAATACCGCGTTCCCTTCATTCTGCCTCTCCATACATATACATATCTCTGCAAAGAAGATATCTCCGTCATTCGTAACAGAAACAGACCCGCGCACTTTTTCCTATATATGATGCATCATTCTTTCCCTGTAGCTCTGGCAACGATTTATGGCTTTTGCTTACAACGGCCGTCACGACCCATATCGCGAATACATTAAAGAAGAGAGAGAAATGAAACAGTTCAGCGTTATCTTTAGTCAGCAATGAAGAGCGCCTGCGAGTTCGCTTCATAAATGTGCATAAACGAAGGTGGTTTCATATTTTCACTGAAGTATTCAAATCTCATGAAAAACGATGTCCATTTCTTTGGAAAACTTCAAAGAAATTATTTTAAAAAAATATTATTGGCTGATATTGTCTATTCTCTTTCGTTAAGGAAAACGGAAGTTCACATTGAGAAATTGTAGTTGAAGGAAGTAAGAGTATAAAGGAAAGATGTACTGGCAAAAGTAAGTCGGACGAAATGGTATTCGAGTTATACATCGTAAGTCTTCCAAGGGAGGATGGGAAATGGAAAGCAACCGGTGGATTTTTATTTCAATTCTCGAAACGATATACATATATTTCGACGGTGTATATGCCCGCACAAAGGTCAGAAAGGGTATATACGGGTGTGTGCTTTGCTACATAAATTATTGAATAGGCAAAATCGGAATATATATCTGCATATGCATACATATATAGACTGGTATATACATATACACGCTTCGGGAGATCCACGCGGATCGAGCGAATCTCGAGGTCAAACGATTCGGGCTGTTTCTACAGATCTGTAACGACGCGAATAACCTTCTGTTCCTTTAGATTCCCCCTAGTATATTTTTGGAACGGTATTTCCCCTTGACTTTTTTCATGAATTGCAATTTTTTCTTCCTTGTTGTATTGCCTTCTGTCCAGGCCTCCTAGTCGAATGGCATCGCGAATTCATTTTCGCTACGATGCGTCGACGGAAGATTTTGTGCACATCCATCACGCACGTATGCATCATACAAGTTCATTCTACAGTAGTTTTAACTGCTAGGCATTTTAATACGTCTCATTGCTCTCGCAATATTGGTCGGAAAGAGGTATTAGACATAACGAAAACAGACGAGATAGCTTACGGTGCAATCGCCAAACCGCGATGGAATTACATTGACGAAAACATACGGGAGCAGTGCTACGCTGAGGGTATATACCTACACACCGTGATCAGTCTCGCGATTTTTCCGCTCCAATGATCTCACAACCAGGTTGCAGGCGGTGTATCTGGATTTGAGTGCCTTTGAAATGTTTTTCAAGCATCGTTGACTCCGCTGTGAATATCATATCACTACTCCTTTCAGACCCCGCTTCAACAATTTTTTCGAAAGCATAGAATTTGGCTTGCACAGTCTTTTGAGTTGCACTTTGGAATTCAAGAAATTCATCCGCCCAATTACATTCAAAAGTATGTCATCATTCATCTTTAGCTTCCGGAAATCCATTATATCATAACATTTCAAACCTAACTCATTTCAGATATTAATTGCCTTTGCGTATCAATTTTTTTAAAACCAAATGTAAGCCGTTTTCTGATAAGGAAAAGTGGAAAATAATCTATAGCTACCTCGCGGATGACATTTCGAATGATCATATAAAAGATTTAAGAGGACTATATCCACATTTAGCTGAGAGACCAGTTTTTTGTGAGTACGAGCATAACCCTTGGGGTTGTATGTGAGGGGTGACTTTTGCTTGGGTTGGAAACAAAGGTCAAGATTCGCTTCGATGGTGGACGATTCAATTGGCTGATGCCCTCGGGGTGTCTCGCCAGACCACTGTACATCCATAATTCTCCCATTCTCGTAGATCATTTCACCCTCAGTCGCGCCATACACATATTCCCAAAAGTGCTCTTTCTTTTGTTTCTCTTAGAGGCCTGGATTGTGTCACTTGAATATCAGACTATTTAGGATGAACAAAAGAGCGCGGGATTTGCTGCAGTAAACTGTCTCACTTCGTGCTTTTATAGCTATCGGGAAAGATCGGCCTTGATGGCAGATCATTCAATCCGTTGAGTCGATCGGGGTCTTGGTGCTGGACCCTCGACCTTTCATATAATCCGGCTATTGGCAATGTCTCTCGACTCTGTTATATTGACGACGGATGCAAGTGAGTGGGAGAGGGGTCGAGTTATCGATGTGTGATGCCCACACGATGAGTTAGGGTGTCTCGTCGTGTCCCTCGCATTTGATGTTCCAGATATGCGAGAGATATTAGGTAATGAAAGCTTTCGATGAGCCTCCATGATCAGTTCATTTCCAGATAATTAGTCTGATTATAAGAACTGATTCCTTATAGGAAATATAGGCCGTAAATAAATTATATCTGGCCAAGTCTACATATAATTTATACATAATGTCATCTACCTGGGATCTTGTACGTTACGAAATATAGTTATTAAGTAACTACATACTAAAATGGACTGAATAATATTCTACCCTTCGTTATTTAATCCACATAGCCACATAATAATATAATGTACCTCTGGGGATGACACAAGGGTGTACTTTGATCATCCAACTGTAAAACCATCCCCCGCAAGTCTTAGTAAAAGGGTCGGCACGGGATGATGAAGCCGCTAATGTGTCGTTCCGATGGCTAGATTAGAATTTGAATCATTTCAAAGCCCTTTCACTATCATGATCGATCCTGTACGTCTGTGGCATTCGCCGCAAACACCCCGCAGCGAGAGGGATTCAGGACAAATGCCAATGATATTGCACGCCAGTTGGTCGCGTGGTGTATGTCTCGGGTCGAGCTCCAAGCGCTTGGCGTTCCAGGATGCGGGTTACATCGTCCTTATATTCAACCACATCCGACGGGGTTGCCACGCGATGTTGCTGTATTGCTATGTATATATAGGCCGTCTATTGGTGGTTTTGACAAGCTCAACCTGCCGTTCGGGAAACTCGATACCCACTAACAAAGACCCATGGACTTGTAACAGCGTATCAACATGAACGTTACGCTGCTGACCGCAAGGTGCAATCAGTTTGTCAAACCCAACGTAATTCACTCAGCGTATCGATCATACGCTCAAGCTTCCTCAATTGCTTGGACGAGAGCGGATGTTCTTCCTCTACGGCGTGTAATTGGACAAGCTGACGCTCCATTATCAATTTTCAATCCTTTCTCATAGATAGATAGTGATCATTAGGGGAAACGAGAAGGTATTCTTTAATAAGTTGAAAATATTCTTTTGATGTATTTCTGCCTCTTATTCTAGAGTTTCTCAGTAAATTATGATCGCAGGCATTATGCTGGGACAGCTAACCTTCCAAAGAACATCTTTAGTTGAAAAATTTCCTGATCTTTCCCAAAATCTAAAAACAAGCTTTTATAATATCCAGAGACATTCTAATCGATAAAAATCGATGACACCTGATTGTTATTACATGGCTTGGATATAAGGCAATGGCTGGTAGTATGACTGAACAAATACATCTTGGCTTTAGCTGGAGAATAGATAATACAGCACAATGGTCAAACCAGGTATTCATCATCTTCTGAGCTGAAGACAAAGACATTGTGGAGCTCTCGATGGCTTTATTCACCGTCTCTCTATCTCTATAACTTATACCAAACCTTCTTCGACACTGAACTGCGCCTTTGGTGCAATCTGACAGTGTCCAAGTTTCGCGTTAGTTGAGTCTGCAAACTTTTGGTCACCCCGCATTTGGACAGTGTTCGACGTCGTAATTGGGCGACCTTGCCCCCGTCGTCTTCGAATTCACTCGTTCATGGTGTCTGACCGACGAATATTATCTTCCGTACCTAGAACATTTATTGAATAGTCTCCTTCAATTGTTTCATTGATATTTTCATCTAAACCAATCGTTATACATATACATATACACCGAAAGCTGCATTTAGATTCTATTTGACTCTCTGAAATACTATAGAATAGCTACCCAAGTATATACAGGAAGTCCAATCGTAAAATGCATTTAATGAGCTCGTTATACGACTGCTAGGAATATCCATAAAACCAAAAGATCCGAATATCCGGTGGAGAATTCTCGGATGCGGAAGTATGAAACTGATAAGTCTAGGAACGAATTTCGAGCTTTCCGCCCTCTCTCTCTAGTGCATTCCTCTTCATTTCAGATTATTATAGAAATGCAATCAACCCTATCACGAGAATAGATAGAGCGAGTATACAGGGAAGAGACAGAAAACGACAAGAGCCAGCAGCCAGCCTATATAGTTCGTAATAATGGAAACTACGTCGTCGATTCTATTTTCCTTCCCTTCACAAACGAGTGCTTGTATAGAGCGACGCAGGCCGGAGTAACAATAATGGTTATTTATTAGCGCTAAATCAAATGTGTTAGCTCGGCGGAGTTGCGCGCACGGCTGCGTCCCAATATATATGATAATGGTGATAATAATTCCGGATGCGGCCACTCGGCAAAGCCGACGTGGAGAAGTGCCCATTCGGCTGTTGGAGAACCACACCGTGCTATTGAGGGTGGCTGTGCGCGAGAGAAACTCGGAGAATAATAGAAAAAAAGGAGACCGAAGAAAAAGGGAAGAAGAATTTATATATCACGGACAAGATTTTTTTTTTTAAGTAAAAAAGAATATATACATGATTGTATAAATATTATACATAGATCTGAAGACATATAATGCATGCATCCTTTCTACATAGTTTATATACATGTGCAGTTTTATTTAAATATGTCTTGTTTCACGGATAAATTTCATGACAAATTCCAATGAAAGTAATTGAATATAAAACGTGTTAAGCGGGGTCCACTTCACTGTCCAATTTACAGCTGATGAACAATATTGATAAACTTACTCAGTCGAATGTTCACACGAATTATCAGCTGTAACGTGTCCCGTCCGCTTGCAGCCTGTGGCGATTCATTTAGCGATGTACAGTGCACCGTGAAGCCGCCAGGTACTGCGCAGTAGAACCACTAAACCTTGCTCTCGCCTCCCTCCCATATTCTGGCTGGTAGCATTGAGACCTCGACCAGGGCGTGTTCCATGTAAATACAAAGCGCTTGTAATAGTGGTAAACTTGCCGCTGGTATTGTGCGTGCATACTGATGTTTCATTAGTCGACTGCCTCGACTGTCAATCAAGTTCACCATGCCTACGGCTGAAGCAACCTTTGCTTCTTGCTCCTGTTGCAGCTCGATCTATCTATCTATATCGTGGCGTTTCAGTCAACTATTGGAATTCGCTTGATATCAGTGCAGGAATGTGTTGTCGTAAGGGGGATGATAATTATCCAATGTTTGATTGCCTCACGATCCTCAGCGATTGTAATGATCACTTTCGATTGGAGACTGTATGCTCCACTGCACAAGAAGATGATTCTGCTTTCTTGATGGTGTGCTATAGTAGCATGATGGTAGCCATTGTGAGAACGATTCGCCATCCACTGGGAACAGTCTCTAGACGACGAGAGAGAGAGCTGTCTTTTTATCTGCTTTTATTTTACAGCTCTCCAATTTCACGTTGTGTAGAATCACCACTCGGCAAAACAGCCACCCAAGAGCATTAGAGTATTATCTACAAGTGGAAAATGATCGTTTTGATATTGTTGTAATGATCAAGATCAAATATATAGCATTATTATGATGTTTTGTAAATGTTTTTGATGATGTTTCTTTTTATTAAAAGTGTCATGGATCCGAAACTATACGAGATAATACGATAGTATATCATATACCATTTTTTTTTAAGATCAGATTAAAGATTCTCCTTTGCATTACGACTAAAAAGTCCAATGTATCGATTCAACAGTCACGTTTGTGTATGCGTGGAGTGCTTTCCGCATTTCCAAAAAGCGATACTACATTTTTCCGTCCGGATCCCCCTCGTTTTTTTTTATTTTCATTCCTTCTACTACTACTGCTCAACTCCCAGCTTCACAATTTTTCCAACCCCGACGATTGTGTGCCTCAGTGGCTGTAATCGGTCAGCATTACGTGACGGGGATGAGACACGTTCGTGGCACCCTCTTCAAAATCGGAAGACGAAAGAGCCACGTCACCCGACAAGGGTCAACGACATTAAGATAAAGATAAAAACCAAAAAAAAAAAAATATTAATCACACCATATTATCATTACCTGATAATTTAATCATTTTGGATTATATCCTAAGTAGTTTAAAATATGCATGTCAAATAACTTCGCGGTGTGACTATTTGCCCAATTAACAAGCGAGAATTAAGCTCTCGTTCTGCAGTCAAGCGGGAAAGCTCATTTGCACCCACAAAAGTTGGAATTAATATAGAAATAAATTACTAATAATCAACGATGCAAATATATTCAAGTAGCTTTAATTTGCTATTGCTCATATACTATATACTCCCGAAGGCTTCCAAGCGCTGCACTGTATCAAACGTCCTAATAGCGTAATCGGTTCGGCAAGGGGTGAATCCCGTCGGGATATAGTACTATAGTTGTGAGAGTCATGGCGTCTCTCACGGTTATATCCGATCATCCCTCAAGTACTCCCTCACGAGACACGTCCGCACCCTCATTCAGTTTCATTCCAAACCCTCACACACATCCACGCAAGCTTGTATATATATCTAACGCACCGCTGTCGCCATTACAAGAATTTACAACGTCACATAAAAAAACTACAATAACATTCCATTCAATCAGGCGTAGGACTGCATTGTCCTCGACGTGTACATGTATATATATAT
>JABSMT010028583.1:0-15933 GCA_018902335.1 Eumacrocentrus americanus | reverse complement strand
TATATATAAAATGTTCACCTTGTGGATTGAAGAAGCCTGTCATCCAAAACTTGACTGGTCGACCCCGGAAGATCCAATTTGAGAATTGCTGATTCCTCTGGAGTAACTCTGTAAACCAGAAGCCAAGGGTCGAGGACTCCCAGGAACGTGAGCGCCAAACTTTGGGAATTCGCGCGTCGTAAATGTTATCCAGGGCGTCCCTTAATTGCTGCGAGACGGGAGAAGAGAACAGATGATGAATTAACGTTTTCGATGAATGGACGTGCTTGTAACACCACACGACGCATGACCGTCATGGGAGTTGGTGGAGAGACCGAGACGTATATAGAACAAGGGAGGGAACGATTTCGTGTCATGGCATGTTTGATAAATGAAGTAGCAGAATGGAAACGTATAAAAATTCCCACCTCGTTCATGATTATGACACCATCTATTGCCAGCAGAAGATCCTTCAACATTGAACGCACGAGTATGATCAAAACTTGCATACGATCAATCTCCTGCTTCAAGAATATATTCATCGATTGTGTAATTCCCATGATCTGCAGTCGAGCTTTGACGTCGAAGGGATCATAAGCAGGAGGAAGCTTCTCGAGCATCTCTTTGGCCTGTCTTGCCACGTTCGTCTCTCGAGATTCCCCAGAGTCACTGGCAGTCGACTCCTTTGGCTGCACAGATGTTATTGTGTCCAATACCTCCTGAGTCGTTCTACTCTGATAACTAAAAAATTCTTTAATTAATAAAAGATCTTTTTTTAATTCATAAAATTAGTACTAACGTGATATCGGCATTTCGGTGAAGCCCATACACCTGAGGAGGATCTATTGATGTCATCTTGTCAATAGCCTCCAAGTATTCCGTAACTTGCTTGAAGTTTAACGCTCCATATCCTTTGTAAAATGAGAAATCTGGTGTGAATAGAGCCTCCGAGAACCAGACTTTAGCAAAGGTGTTGAGAAGGCGTTTGTCATAGTCGTCAGTTACTCTGCCGCCGTACTGAACTTCTCCAATCATATACCTTTCAACAGAGTGAAAGAGAGTGAGCGAGAAGTATATAATAAAATGAAACAACAGGGATGTTGTCTCCTCGACTTCTATTCTGTGAATGCTCTCTTACCTAACGGTGTGCCAGCTTATCCCTCGCTTTGGATCGTAGTCATTGAGATGATTATTCATGAACATGCAAGAGGCGAGCCAATCGGCTGAATTGAACTCGTAGGGAATGTTCCAGCCGAGCGGACCGAACTTTCTTCGTTCCTGCACGACTGTGTGCAAAAATGAGATGGTGTAGACGAGGGGAATATACTGCGTAACGTCACATTGATCCAACATCTCTTGATTCATGCCGCTATACGTCGCCAACAAGCCTGCTCGTACACCTGAGAATTCATTAGTCAGTAGACAAAGTTAATTGCATTGCTCAGCTAATTAAAGAATGTAAGAATAATGGCGTTATATACCTTGAGGCGGTTCATTCGTGAATTTAATAGACGATTGAAGCAGAGAAATTGGAAAGTCTTTGTGTGGCTCTGTTGTAATCCAAATGCGAAAATTTGGATGAGGTGACTCCATGTCAAGAATAAAGTCCATCATTTCATTCATGTAGTCCAGGCCCAAGTGACAATTTTGACAGAGAGTCCAGAATCCCTCATTTTTCGCATTATTCAAGAGTCTCCTAGCATGCACCTCCTGTCCTTGACCCATTGAAATACTTCGACACGGTATTTCCATTTTTTTAGCCAACTGCTCGATATTGGGCGTGGGATCAGAGCCCATACTGAGGAAGCAAATCATCGGAGTGTTTGGCCTGGACTCGGCATGCATTACGTCCAAAAGTGTTATCACTGGCTCTGCGTATTTTGCCCCGAGCGAGTCGGCGATGTACTTTCGAGATTGCGAGAGAGCTCTGTCGGTGCACCAAGCCCTGTTGGAATAATAACATCGTCGAATGAATGGGAACGACATAGGAAGCCACATAGCATGTGCAGTACTGTACCGTATCATCAGTAGACGACGGAATGTGTCTAAATTGTTGAAACCATCGGGGATAACTTCTTCCTCTGGTGCTTCCTTGTCGTACCAATTTTTCCAGACTTTCTCCGATGCCTCGACGAGGGATAGGATGTATTGGAATTGCGGCAACGACGACAGGGCAACCAAATTAAGCCAAGTCATATCGGTTATCCATTTACAGGGCTTTGGCTTCACAGCGTTCAGATCCAGGGCAGCTCCACCCTTGATAAAATATTGAAACTCCTCGTGACTTATTGATCCACGTTGCAGATCAATCTTCAGTGTCATCAGGAGCACAAACATGTACTTGTGAGTCTCGTACAATCCACGAGCTTTGTACTTGTATACTTCGTATGTCAGGTAGTCGATAATGAAATTGATTCGTCGAGCAGTGACAGGACTCTTCTCAGAACTAATTGGATTAGACAATTTTTGATGGATTAAATTCTGGACATACTTGGAGTGAGAGTGGAAGGAAGGAAGGAAGGAATGAAACGGAATTAAAGGGGATGGATATACCGAGCCATGGAGAGATCGAAGCGCTCTAAAAATTGCACGAGAGACGTCTGGTACATGCAGTTCACGTGTGCCATGTCACATATGAGAAAATAAAGTACACTGCCCCGAGTAGCCACTGGTCGAAATTCCTCTCTTGCTTCATTTATCTGCATCTCAGTGTCACGTGCAATATTTAACTTTCTCGTGACATCAGCCGCCGTCCTTCGTGTCGTGTTCAATACCGACATCAACTCGACATCCTCGATCAAAGGGCCCTTTCGAATCAAACAAATTGTTTGTTACCAAATACAAAAAGAAAATTAAACTGTCATCTAGCTGGATCTTTGAGCTACCTGGACAGTTGTCAGCTTGTGTAAAAGGTTCGCTTCCAGCTCCTTGATCCTCCTTTTGTTCGTCGTGACGTCCGTGATTAATTGTGTCCGCTCCGTTTCTAATTCGCGTTTTTCAGTCAGGATCACCCTGCCCAGAAGCTGATCCTCCAAGCCTTGCGAGCAAAAGTCGACATTTAACTTACCTTCTCTAGCAATTTTTTTAGTAAGACTTACCCTTCATGGTCACTGTAAAATCAATGATGGACGTTCGAGCAAATACTTCGGGGGTATACGATGGATTTGGAAGCTTAGTCGTTATGTAAAGACGGAAGTCACTGTGAACATCCACCTCTTTATCGCCCAGTTTCACCTTTAACGACGTGCCTATCTTTATAAAATTCTTCTCCAGCAGATTGTCCAGCACTGGATCCAGTTCCTCGGCGACATCTTCGATCAACAGAGGTCGACCAGTGGAGACACAGTCCTCCAAATGATTTCTGAAGTATTTGTGACTCAAATAAGTGGTTTGTAAGTCGAACTCCTTCTCTTTGTTCTTTATCCAGGCCTTCCCTTGTAGCTGGGGATCGATCAGCAGAGGATATCTGGTCGCTTTAGTCACTATAATTCCATTCTGGATAGACAATTCATCATTGGGAAGCCCTTGTAAGTTCCATTCTCCAGTCTGGAACGTAAATACCCCTCGTGAATCACTCTGAGGAGATTTAATAATACAAAAAAAGAACAATTATTAACCGTCGCTGTGTCCCCCAGAGAGTCGACGAGGTTGATGTTGAGAGATACTGGGATTCGCTTAGTTTGAAGTAGCTCGAACCATCGCCTCTGGAGGAGTACTCGAAACTCCTGATTAAAAGGACCGCAGTAGGATAAAAACCCAGTGAGAACTAGTACGTCTCCAACAAGACGTTCTGTCTCAGACTTGAACTGGGCCAGTTGACTTGTCCACCTAATTCTCTCGCCTGACAATCCGTCTATCAACGCTGTCGCTGTATCCATTTTAGTCTGACAGGCGTCAGCTTGGTCGACTATTTCCTATGATGTAGAAAGGCTTGAAAAAAGTCTATATACATTATCGTTAAAATAAAGTTTTAATTCGACGTTACCTGACGCTCTGCCATCACAGCATCAAACTCGCTCTGGACAATTTGCAAGGCCTTGTCTTTTGCCCTCAAGACTTCTTGCGCTGCTTCTAAATTCTGATTAGCTCTTTCATGTTTGCTCTGTTGGACAGCTAAATTGGCCTGTTGATTAAAGAAATTTTAATTAAGAAAAACATGAGATTTTGATGTAGACTCTTGATATTTAATCCATCGTACCTTCAATGGAAGCACGTCTTTATTCACTTGATAGAACGCTACCATGGCAATCGTCCATTGAATGAGGCCTGCCACGTTTCCACAAGCTTGTTTAGCAGCCTCATAAGTGTACTGCGGATAGTTCAAGTATGGCTGCATAAGATCCACTATCTCTCCGTTGATGTTATCCTTTGGAAAGTTCTGGAGATGGTAGAGAAACCTCGTGTCTGCCATTACCTTCAACGCCTCAGACCACGAAGGCATCAAGAACTGATGCTCGGGATCCGGCTTGATTGGATCCAATTTACGACCGAAGAGAATTAATACACAATCCATAATGAGAGTAATTAAGTGAGGAGGCTTTCCAAGCTTTCGAACAGTCGAAATGTCCGTCGCTTTGATTGTCTGGAAAAATAATGATGTTGATGCAATAGAGTTTTTCTTATATATTTTATAGAGCGAGAAGTAGGTAACCAACTTGAAGAGCAGCTTCAGCTGCTAAGAGTGCTGGCTCAGCGACTTTAAGCTTATCTTCAGCAATAGCTTTCTCCTCAGAAATTATTGCCAGCAACGCCTCAGCCTCGTCCTTCGACTTCTGGACCTTCTCCTTCACCGCCTCTGCCTCCTTCTTCTTCTCATTAACCACCTCAACGATCTGCGAGAAACCAATTAGCAAATATACTTCACAAGGTAAAATTCATTCTTGATAAAATTTGGTTGGCTTAAGATCAATAAACTTGCCTCCTCGACTTGGAGATTCTTTACTGCTATTTCTTCCTGATTCTTTTCCAAAACTTTCCGCAACTCGTCCACCTGCGCCGCAGCGTCAACGAGCTTACTCAGGCCGTTGCTCATTCGAAATGCAAGGGTATTGATCTCGTCCAGACGTTCCTTGTAGATAGTTTTATAACCATTGAGGAAGGAAAGGAAAGACTTTGGTGTCACGTATGACTGACGACGAAATCTGTTGTAGTACTCGACACAAATATCATTCACGCCATCCTGAACTTCTCCCATGGCTTCCATGAGTTGCTGCTTTATTTCATTGGAGCACACGACTCTGTATTTACCCAAGAAGTGCTCACTCACAGCACACAAAGCATCTCTAGGCCATCTGCTGAACCAATTCATGGTACAGCCAGAGATCAATGCAGGAAATTTCAGTGATCTCGATCGAAACTTTTCTCCGACCTGATGAACAATGTCAATTAAAATATCGATGTATAGTCATCTTACTTTAGCATGAAAGAGACTCGGCCACCGGGGAAAAGCACAAGGCTATGTGCAAGTTATTTCTAGCTCGAGATATGAAGTAACTGTAGAGATTATCTTGGGTGGGTGGTCTCTTTGGGTCATCCTTCTTCATCAAAGGGGTGATGCTCGTCAAGATCTCGTCCAATTCGTCTTTTGGGAAGAGATTCGCGACCTCCCCAACGCTCAAGACATTGTTTAGGTACTCGAGAAAGGCCTCATCTTTTATTTCGTTATCAGTAAATATAAATGTGAGACCTGTGTCTCCTGCTCCAGCTGCACGATAAAGCTTTCTGATGTCGTCTAACAGACTGCTGACATTGTAACTCCTGCAAGAAAATATACTGAAAGAATTAGAAGAGCCTTTATCGACACAGGGAAAAATATTTACCTTGTCAACACGATCTGAAAGAATTTGTAGCCGGCAATAAAAGACGCAAGACGTGTCAAGCTCTGCTTTCCTGATCCTCCAACGCCCACAAGCATAGCATTCCCACGAGGCATACCTAGAATTCTGGATATTCTCATTAGATGAATGAGAGCATCATGGAAAAATACCAAGTCTAGTTTCATTCCACGAATTGATTCATTGAACTGCTCCATATTTTGATAGACTTTCGTCACCACTGCTTCGTAACTGGGAACAAAAATGATCACGATTATTTAAAGAATAAATATACATATATGTAGTAACTTTATTTTACCTTGGAATCTGCTCGTAAATCTTTGGAGCTTCTAAAACAAAATCTTCTGGCTCAAATCCTGTCGGCTCTGGTGCCTCTCGCAAAAAGTTAACAAAGTACGTCTCCACAGAATCGTAATATTTGAAGTCTTCTCTCAAGAAATGCTCTGCTGTGCGTCGCATAGTGTCTCTGAACCATTCTTTGTCCTCGAAGTTTGTAAATCTATAAAGTTAGGTATATTTTGAAGCAATCAACCACACGAGATTCACGTTTCTTTTCACCTATCAGCGATAACGCGAGTGCACTCGTGGTCCCAGAGTTTTAGTAGAGTGCGAGGAGAATCGCATTCGTCCCTTTGAATTCTCAGAATTCCCTCCCAGACGCGAGACAAGTCTCTCAAGTTGAAGACGTAGTGAAACTTCGCTGGAGTAGGTAACATCTTGATCTTTGTCTGCTGCCAGAGAATTCGCGTTAAGGGAATTAATTTCGGCAGGAAGTTAACAATATCTCTTGAGAATCTGCTATCGCAGAAGTATCCCTGGCCAATAGTGCGGAATATCGTGTCCATGGACTTGTTAGAAGGAAGAGTACAATTGAAGATATTGAATTGTCTCTTCAAGCGTGGTGGAATGTCGTTTCTTCCACCTCCAGGATGGATCATTGCCGCCAATAATTGAATATCCTGAATGACATTAAAGTCCCCAGGCTTGTCCAGAGAGTAGAAACCCCTGTATTCCATCAATTGTCGGACGACTTCGTTGGTAATTTGATCACCCCATTCATTGATCGCTGGCATATTGATGTCATCAATGAAGACAGTCAATTTCTTCCCACCTGGTGGGCCGTATGTCGTTCCCACTCGCTTCTCCACGTAGCTCTCCAAGACTCTCTGCACAGTGATAATTAATTAGATACGAAAACAAGACACAAATGAGGGAAACTCACTTGGACCATGTTCGGAGTTGATGCGGATGAGAAGTTGAACGACTTGCTCAGGTGATACTCGGGGTCATACTGTGACATGAAACTTTTGAGCATAACTGTCTTCGCGGTTCCTTGTTCACCTAATTAACGTAACGAGAATATGTTCAAGCAAAGTTTCATGGAATGAATAACGAACTTTTGCTGCATTCGCATATTGTCGGTTTCCTTACCAATGAGCAGCACAGCCTTTTCCTGCTGCGCAATTACATCTATCAGGAAGAGAGTCCTCGTATTATCCACATTCGGAACCAATATCGTGTAATACTCGAGCACACGCTCCGACGGATATTCGAAAGCAGGTACCATCTGGCTCCAATGTATCCATTTCCCCTTATCCGATACAAGGTACTCGAATATCGTTTCGTCTTCCTGCAACAGCAGCATTAATATCATTCATGCCAGTCGATTTGTTTTCTCCAATAAACTTGAATTTATTATCATACCATTAGCTTTGGCCAATCGCACTGGGATGGGTGACTTAAGAGAAATTCCTGGAGAGCACTCCTCGCATCGAGTTCAAGTACTGCCCCGAGGCTCCACATAAGAGAAAAGAGAAAAAGCCTCTCTAGATAAGACTCTGTGAACGTCCCTTGAGGAAAAAGAGAGAGAAGGAACACACATTTATGTTCTTATGACTGGTCGACATAAAATACAAATTATCCGATTATCTGATGCCTTACTTGATGGTACAGCGTCGTCTGCCAGCAGTCCCGTCAGCAGATCAATACACTGCCTGATGTAGAGAGCCTCCAGGAGTGTCATCTTTGCAACGAGCTTTGTCTGTACGAATGTATGGGCATCTCCGTATATTTTATGGAAGAATCCCCGCAGTATTTGAGCCTCGTGACTCTCTCTGGTCTTCAGCCAACCCTGAAAACCCCCAGAAGCCATATAGCAATGATATTCTATGGCTATAGAAGCTATACAGGAGAATGAAATGAGATTCTTGAAGTCAGTCACCTCTAATATCGGTGGCCACTTGAGCACCGAGGCACTGACAAAGACCATACCCATGCGAGACACAGTCGCCGGGGACGCGTTGTCAATATTGTCGGGCTCGAATACGAGTTTGCTATTGGGTGCCATTATGTTGCGGTCGCCGTTCGCAAGTGTCAGGGTCTTATTGTCATCCAGTACTGAATTGAGATTTTCAATCCAGACAGCGTCTACTGGTCCGTCAAGTACAATCCAGAGGTACTCGTTTCTCTTCATTTGCGTTGATCTACGCCAGATAGTTGAGAATATTCCATCAGTCCAGTCGTTGGTGGCTACGTCGAGTCTCCCGAACATTTGGGCTGCCGTGATGGCTTTTGGGTTCATTCGCATCTCTCTGTGTGGCATTCCCATCTCTGTCATGGCCTTCATCAAAGCCCACATGCATCGAGTCTTCCCGGAACCTGTTGGACCCAAGACCATTAGGCCATGGCGCACTAAAGATGTCTCATACAGTTGGACAGCCTTGAGGTTCCACTCTGGGTGATTCATTATATTTAATTCAGCTGTTGCATTTGCTAATCCTTTCTGGAGTTCCTTGTATGTCTGAGTCGTGAGTTTTATCCCTGGGAACATGTCGTCTATGAGGGATAAGAACAGAGGCTCATCCTCGTCAACCAGTTTTGATAGATTCATTGCACTGAAAAATTGATTTGACATTTTTATAAGTGAAGAATGAGTCTGAGAGTCATTGTGACACTACCGGAGGACTCTCATGAGAGTTGTCTCCTCGGACTCGCCAGGATGAGCCCTCTTTTGTGCTCCAAGTGTCCTCAAGCAAGACAATATGTTTCTCAGGCCGAAATCGTAGTGGACCTGCTTGCTCAACTGCTCCTCGCAGAGTGTGTAGAGGGTAAAGAATTTTCTCGCTAGCATTATATTCTCCTTGAATCCACAGGCTGCCAGTTTCACCCTCATGATGATCTAAATATTTTTAATTAGATCCTTGGGTATTCTTAAAGAGTTTCACAAGCATACTTGTCTATCTGGAACCATCATAGCAACGCTACGAAATTGTGTCTTCAAATTCTCCGGCAATTCCTGTCTTCCAGCGTAGCCCGGATTCATCGTAATAAATATACCAAACTCGTAATCAATCGAGTAAGTATCTCCATCGCTGAAAGGGAACATCGTAAAAAAGTTATATACCTATACGATACAGTAAATTGTGAGAGAGAATCGGACAAAAAAAAAGAGTTCAGTGCCTGAAGATAAAACTCGTACGCTTCTCTTTCCTAGCAGTAAATACAATTGCTATTTGTTGGGCTGCGACAGATAAAACGGGAAGATCGATACGGTTGAATTCGTCAAAACATCCCCATGCGCCCGACTGAGACAAACCCTGATGATGAAATATTTCGTTTTATTCCAGACATAGCTTTAACTGTATCACACAACTCTCTCTCTCTCTCTCTTTCTCTCTCGCACTCAATTTGGCACTGTCATTTGAATTATATTGAGAAACATGAACCTTGAATATTCGTCCGAGACCCCGGAAATCCATCTGATCAGAGCAGTTGAACACGACAACGTATTTCCCAAGGGCTTTGCCCATGTCCTTCGTCGTTTCCGTTTTTCCAGTGCCCGCAGGTCCAGCTGGAGCTCCTCCGAAATTCATTCCTGCAACCAATAAATTTATCTCGAATGTCTCTATATGTATTTAACGAGCACAATTGTTAGGTCTTTTAATGCCCAGAAGCTCACCGACAGCTTGTGCGAGTGTTATATAACATCTGTCTGTAAGTGGAGTGATAACAAGACGATCTGTACATCCGAGAAACTCATTTTGATATGTAAAGTCGACGTCTGTTATTCTTATGAGAACCTCTTCTTTATCGTCATTGTAATAAAACCTTGCCTGTTTCAGCCACTCAAAGTCTTGGATGCTTCTGATCTTCAGTCGGCAGAGCTCGTCGAAGATGTCCCTGAAAGTTTTTAAGAGGGAAGGAAACTTTGATGGAAGGAAGTGAGGGAGAGAGGGCAAATGGATTGAGGCGAAAGGGATGAGTGAGCAAAGAGGTTTACCTTTGATGAACGTGAATGGTAATGAGAGCCTCGTACTTGGCTCTTTGATATTGAGTGAGATCCTTCACAGTCATTTCGATGAGGCCATTGAGTAAATCCAAAAACCATTGGTTAGTTCTCTTCATTATTGTTTTATCACGCCTCGACGTGACAATCGCGACTTCGGCGTCTCGCGTCCACAGAACTTGAAGTCCCAATAAACCGACCTATAATTGTGTCGTCAATAGAGTTTGCCAATGGTGCTTTTTAATGATTTCTTTATTCCTTGCAGACGGCGTCGTCATAAACGAGCCAAGTCCATTCGAGCCGGATCGTAACGAGTATAATCGCACGACTTGAAAAGAAAATCATTACCTGGAGAATTGACTGGTCGATCAAGGTGAGAATATTGGTCTCGGACATTGCTAACGACTGGAGACCCTGAGCTATTACTCCACCCACAGATTGTTGATGCGTTTTCAAGAGAGAGTTCAGCCAATTTTCTACGCCACCCACACACATTATTTCCTTGTCCAGGACGATTTTCTCGTCCTCGTGTGAGTACATTGCGATTATTTTATCGTACTCAGTCTCAGAGAAGTCCAGCTAGCAACAGAAAATATGCAAAATCATTTCACTGACGCCATTCATTAACATAAACATAGAAGATAAATATATATACCTTTGCTAAATTATCAAAGAATCCATCTAGATATCTCTGAATCGTGTGGGTATCTGCAGCTTGGCCAAGTATCTCCAGTAAGGTTGGATCAGAGACAAAGCAAAATCTCGGGAATACAACACGTTTGGTCTCCAAGTATCCGCTCAGGGATTTTTGACAGGACTCCAATTGTTCTAATAAGTGTGGAAGAAATTGATTCATAGTCTCATCACCAGTACAAGTCTCTACTGCGTTCATCTTCTCTCGAGCTCGATACATCAGTTTCACCCATGACTTGTCTATATTCTGCGGGAAATAAAATTTATGAAGGTTTTTATTATTGAAAGAGCTTTTCTTGTCTTACATTGAAACGCTTTGCTTCGCCAGGAAGTTGCTTGGCGATATCGCCACCGATAAAAACTGCTTCCAGGTATGCCCACAAATTCTGGACCGTCAACCACTTGGCTAGTATCTCTGAAGTGTTGATCAATTTACTCTGCCACAGCTGAATATCCTTCTTGAAGTGTATATTGTACCTAAAAGAAATTAGTTAGCACTATTCTAAGTGTAATGACTTCATTTATTGACAAACCTATTGGCCATGAGAGAACTGATGATCATTAAACTGTCCTCCAGTTGACTAATAATGTCCAGAGTCTCCAACCCCTTCAGCATCAACTCTCCACGCTGCTTGAAAGGACTAAACTGCAGGTCAATAATCGCCCAATCTGCAATCACTTGCTTTAGTTTGCTCTCTATGTCCTTCTCCTTTACGGCACTGATGCAAATGTCCTCGACGTCATCCTTGGACTTCAGCAGTGGTGCCTGCATGACGTTGCCCAGGGTAAAGGACTCCGACTCGACATCAAAGAAATAGTTACAGAGCTTTGACATTCTCTCCCAGTGTCGCTCCTTCATGGCCTTATTCGCCATCAATTCAAGCAAAGGACAAGTTTCGTTGAAGTCGTCAATTTTCTTTTTCAAGTCTATATAAGCGGGCCACTCGCGCATCGCCTTGGGCAACTTTCGACACCTGAAATCATTAATGCTCCGTGACAGGCATGCGAAAACTTAGCGAATACCTCATGAATATTTCAAGAGGCTCTGGCAAAACTTTTGCTTACTTGTTTTGCAGCTCTGCGAGCTCAGTAATTATAGCATCGGTGTCTATTTCTGTCCAGGGAATCTCGTAGTAGCCATCGATCGTTCGCATTACTTGGAGATAAAGGCCATACAACTTTTGCAGCAAGTTCATCTCTTTTTTTCGCTGATGGAGAGCTGGGTATTCTGTTACCTCCAAGCCGAAGAGACTCTCTCCACTGCTGTAGGTCTCGTATCGCTCCCATAACTCGTTGTAATGTGCTTGAGCAAGTATAAGGCTGTATTGCAGAAAATTAAAATTATATTTAATGTCTAAAGAGGTATTATATTATGCTGAAGAAGGTCTTACCGCTCACTGGCTTCCTTGGCAGGAATTCCCTCCACCATGGGTCCATGGAATTCAAAGTCTAGATCAAAAGTTTCAACATCTTTCTTCAATACTGTGACGCCATCGATCAGTTCCTTCTTCAGAGGCTCCTGCATCTCACAAATCGTAGCCTGGACCTGCTTTGCCTGTCGAGACATTGCATTATAAATGCTGGATTACATTTGATCGATGGAAAATATGTATACCTTTTGCAGCATGTTGGTGAAGCTGTATCTCAAACTGTCGACAATGTCTTGATCCTCTTTAAAGACTGGAACGTGAAACCGTCCCATCATCGTGTAAGTCTCCTCAATCATGATCAGTTCCCAGTCTAGGAATATAAAGTCGTCCCTGATCTCACCAAGACACTTCATCGCCAATCTCACGTCCTCCAGGTCTTTTATTGTTCGCTCCAGGATTTTATTATTGTCGCTTATGTAGTCAGTCATTCGTTTTAATTTAATCTTGTAGGTTTTACTTAATGTTGAGCCAAAAACTGTTCTCCAGTTGTCTATTTCCACTGACAGGCCTAATTTTAATTTATCTGCAATATGTCCAACTCTGTTAAATAGTGACCTCACAATGGAATTGAATCGTTAACGAACCCATATTGATCTCAACAGAACCAATAACATGACAAGCAGGAAGACTATTTATTTCGGTAGTTAAATTCTCATACATCAACAATTTTTCCTTAATTTCCTGGGTGCTGGGATTGTTGTCAATGAATTTTCGAGTCTCAGCATTTCTATCTTCTGCCCAGATGTAGGAATATTTTTTTACATAGCTCTGGTGAGAAAGAAGTATTTTAATCTATCATTTATAGACGATAAGAATAAATAAAATTACATTTCTCAGATGATTAATATCATCCTTCAGCATTAAAATTGATGCTTGAAAGCTCATGGCACTCCTAATAATTTCTTTGTGATCTGATATAATCGAATGATAATTCCTCTGACCTTTTGTCTCCTCATCTGTAATTAAAGAATTCATTTGAATGACATAATAAAAGCCATTGATTTATTTATTTGACAATATTACCGTCAGTTATCTGCATTCCAAGGCTATTTCGTTTTTTAGTACGAGAGTATCTCTGTCCCCACATAACAATTCCCTTGTGGACTCCTATTAAATTCGTTACGACTGTCCTAACGTGGCTATTCAGTTGCTCGATACTCGGTGCTATTACGATGCTTGGTATTTGCAAAACGAAGTGAGTCAGCAAGAGTGGTGCTCCTCCACTTTTGCTGTGTTCTCTCAGCAGAATGCTGGAATACGATTCGAGGTTCAATAGCCATGATAGAGAATAATTGAATCAATGTACATACCTCGAAGTGCCTACTCGTCTCTTTAACATTTCCAGTGATCGTCTTGTGCATTTCACAAGAGCATCAATGAGTTTATTGTTGAAATATGCAAATACATCTATACAATCATTGTGAATTCGAGTTAAATTCACTTTTTCTTCAATCACAGTAAATCCAGGCTCAAAAGAGCCATCAGTTACTTTGATCTGTGAGCCAATCTGTCTTTTTAATCTCTGAGGATCGAGCCAATATAATTTTTCATCCTGTACTTCTGGGTCTTTGATCAGGTTCAAGCATTTATTAATGATAGCAATGACTGCATTCTCTGCTGCTGAAGACTTTACGTCCAATTCTTCACCAACTGTGATGCCAAAGCTATAATTCTCAGATGAGAATTGCCCAGGACTCATGGCATGATCAGTAAGATTGATGAGATTCGTTCCCGAGATTATTTCAAAGACTTCATCGACTCTCGCCTCCTTGGCGTCTTTCACTCTCTTCGCAAATATCCCCACGTCTTGGATCACTCTTCTGATTTCCTCGCAAACTTCGGCAATTTTCAGAGACGTCCACGTGACTACTGATAGACAGGGCTGGAATGCAGCTTCCAGCTTGGCAAATGCTGCATTCATTAGTTTTAAAAACAAGGCTGGGACAGAACGTCTCACGTTGTCATTCTCTTCAACCAATTCATTGACAATCTCACATGAAGAAAATATCCTTTCTTTGCAGAATGCAATGATCTTGATGAACTCTGGGACTTGAAGTCTAAGCCTCATCATGTGCTCTGCCTCTCGAATTACTTCATGGATGTAGGGATCAAAATTCACAACGTATTTATTCGTTCCTGGGTCTCGAATCAGCAGTGGTGATGTCAAGGCCAATCGAACCTACATTAAATGCAGTTATAAGTCTCCATAGTCTACTTAGTGCAAACAATTGAACTCACCACTTCAGCAGAGTCAAACCAAGCCTTATGATAGATCATTTCATAGTGGATAAAAACACGAACGAGTGCATTGTACATCTTGATGCACTTCTGCATCTTCTCATGGGTAATAACTTTTTCTCGTTTCTTAAAGATATCCATCGGTGCTTCAATCCTTCTGTGGAGTTGTCTAATCCATAAAATTCGCCCTGCAACAGGTGGTATGTTCCTGGGCAAAGGTGGCGAGGATCTATCTTCATTGTATCTGTCTCGTATCGCTTTCACTTCCTTTTCGTACATCGTCACCAGCTCCAGGTACTTGCGGTCAATCCACAAGCGTTCGAATTCCAGCTTTTGAAACCTATATCACCAGAATTGGTGAAGAGCATCAAGACCAAATAGTTGGACAACTACTTACCTAAGAACCAGTCGAAGTGCTTCATCGATATTCGGAGCGAGTGAAACAGTCTTGAAGAAGAACGTCCTCATCTCGAGCTCCGTTTCTGTCACGCTTCTCTTAAACTCATCATAGTCCTTGTCAAACAATGGCTTTCTGTGATCCAGCGGATCGTACTTCTGAGATGCAATTCTTTGGAAGAAACTCATGAATTTCTTGGCAAACACTTCAATTCCCTCAATTGTCGAGGTCTGCAGGATTGATTGAGCAACATTCGTCTCCATAACATCAATTAGCTTGTTCAATCGACTCTTGAATGTGTCAAACTTCCCAAAGACATACATCTCAGAGACTTCCAGAGGTTTCTCATCAGGTGACTCCTCTATACTCTTCATCATAGCTTTAAAACAATCATAGTACTGCTTATAGAGACCAATGCAGTCTTTCATCCTTGAGGTAACTGAAGACTTTGCATCCTGCCAGATGTTCAGGGTTCCATTCTCGGTCAGGTAAGCTTTGCAAGACAAAATCATTTGATTTGTCACCTAAAAAAATATTCTCGGTCATTATTGTACTGTCTTAGATGATATGAATTAATTGGAAACCTTGACTAATACAGCAGTGATCATTCTTTGTGAATTAAAGAAACGAGATGTTCCATAAACCATTCGAATAGCGTGCATCAATCCAGATAAGTGTCTACCCATCTTTGTGACCGCCAAACGATACAGAGGCCTTGTGAACTTTTCAAGTGCATACAAATACTTAACATTGTCTTGGGCCAGTATCTCAACCGCAGTCACGTCGTCATCAAGCTTCTTCCACTTCTATAAATCGAATTTTTATAGCATAAAATTTTTTTTTCTTCAGCGAAACAAAAGGAATTGCAGTACTTTAACAAGCTTGGACTTAGCCTGCACTAAAAGTGCAATGAACATCTGGGTCTCCGGGCGTTTTACGTGATCGACAATCAGAGAGAAACGTGCGAGGATGCCTCGCCAGTAGACGAGCTCAGCGCTCGGTCCGACATCCTCTGTTTCTCTGCGCAACTGCTCACTCTCAACTAGCGCCTGGTAATTATTAATATAATAATATATA
>JABSMT010028472.1:0-15938 GCA_018902335.1 Eumacrocentrus americanus | reverse complement strand
TTACTACTGATGAAATGCGAATAGTTTAGTGGGTAACATTAAATTTATTACTAAATTATTCACATGTATTTTGAGCTAATGAATATGAAGGACTTAGAAACATTTTTTTGTGTACATATAAGTTGATGAAGGATGCCAGATTATTGCACTAATCCATTGATTAAGATGTAAGCATCATTCCCTATCAATATTGAATTTCTCCTTTAAAGTGTATAATTGTATATTTATATTATGTCTAAGCCACAATTGCTCCAATAGGTAAGGATACCATCGATTGTGATTGCTTTACGCAATATGATCTTTTAGAATGTGCTAAATAATCGATCTAAAAGAGATATAGTGTGACACTTATTTATTATCCATGTTTGTAAATATTTTGGTCTTATTATTATATGTCAAAAAATGAATCTGATCAAAAGGCATTCTTGTATAGGCCTTGTTGGAGCTAACAAGCCTCTATATTGATATACGCAGATGCATATTTTGTGTGTTACATTGGATTAATAACACTGGAAATCTAAATATTGCCAATTGTATATTCTCTAGAAATTTTACAAAAATTTTCGATTTTATATATATTTTTTTGCTTTTCTTTCTCACATAGCGGCAGTGCGCAGGTTGGTGGATTTTGATACTCGTATATGCATAGAATGACAATAAATTTTTATACAAAAATCATCAATTCTATTTACTAACGAAGAATATTTTCTTCTTTAACGTCACTGTCACGAGTAGAAAGTCATTTTTCAAAAAAGACATAGTCTATAAATGCTATTATCGTGTTAATTAATATTAACGAATATTTTACGCGTGGAAAATTCTTGATTGTAAATTTCGACATCGCCTTCTTCATTCGACATATACATTTATATATATATATATACGGATCGTGATAAATAACATAACGTAAAACAGTCTTCATCTTGTTGCTGCATAGTTGGTCGAGTTTAAGAGAGAACTGGGTAGAGGAAGGAGTCATTCGGCAGTTGAATACGATTACATGCGTGAACCCTTCTGCTGCAACACCTAGAATTGAACCCCGTTGTTTCACTTTAGTGTTAATAATATGATCACAGTACACATAATACTGCTAACTAGGCATCAGCATGGCTAATAGCTATGATCTACTACACAATAGCGTGAATATCAGCGATATTTACTAATGAAAATCCCAGTTTAACTACGACAACAACCAGCTGTTTATTACTCACCTTCATTAGAGTGCAATTGATTGAACACAAAAATGATGAAGAAGTAATAATAAACCATTTTCAGCACTATTATTATCAACAAACACACTTCACGATTTTATATTGAGCAAAATACAGATGACTCGATTATTGATAAACATAATAAATTAAATCCCTTATGTGATATTTAGCAAAAAAAAAGTTTGAAAACATGCCACATTGAATCATGCAGGACGCAAGGATAGAAAGTAACCAAACCAAATGAAAGACAAAAATTCTTTATTCAATGAGCGAGCATGCTTTACAGTAGTAATAATAAAATTACCATTAAATTACGTTATACATAAAATATAAATGGTAAGACATGCTCATGCTGGCCAATGGCTTTTAATTAGTACATTAATACCCATTTAAAGAAAAAAAAATTTGCTGCTACTGAGTATATCGCACTTTCTGCAGCAAAAAATTGGGAATAATAAACTTGCAAAAGAATATCACTCTCAATGACAAAATGGTGTATATATCCAACATTTATCACGTTTTTTAGGTAAAGATTTTAGCCTTGACCGCATATAAATGAGCTGTTGTAGAGGACGAAAATGACTTAATTAAATAACTCAACTGAATTGTGTCGTAGCAAAATCAAATATTCCGGAATACTACACGATTATGCTTGATGATGAGACAAAAAGAAAAGTTATATACCTACGTTTCTACGATAAATTGTATTAAAAAAAATGATAATTGTTACATCGGTTATGTGACACACATGAAATTATTCATATCCAATGAAACCATTCTATTATTCACGACTACTTTGGCTGGAGTGCGCAGAATATGAGTGAGATATTGGTACCTTAACTCGATCAGTAGACTCCTGCTCCTTGCTACTCAATTGACTCGGTCCATATTCTCGGCTTACAACGCACAAAAATTCGGCATGATCATCATTGCCATAGTTGTATTGAGATCCAATATTGATTAACTAAAAACAAAAAATTATCAAAATTTTAGTTCCGTCTCTCAAAGAAAAAAAAACCTTCTCTAATGGGTTTTTCAAAGCTAACGACTGCAAAATGGGTCAACACAGGTGAGTGAACGTGTTATTGTCATTTTAAACTTCGTAAATATTAATTCTCAACCTTGGCTCTCAATGTAAAACGTTCATTGGTTTACTTAAAGCTGAAATCTAGCACAAAATCACCAAAAATATATGGTTGGATTAATCCCAAGAGCATATAGAGTTGTTTATTAATACAATACCTGTTCAAATTTCCATCCATCGGACATTGTAGACACCATCTGAGTAATTTCATCTTCATGACACTGTAATACTCTGTAAACGTGCTTTTTCGAGTCTCTGGTCGGCCGAGTATCCCTGAGAATGATCCTTTCATTGATGAGTCGAATAAGCTCAGTGATATTATAAAATTCAGCCTCTTCCAAAACTCCCTCCTCCGCTAGATCCTTATTTATAACTAATTTCCCATGTCGCAGGTAATTTAAAACTGGACTGAAATACGTTGGGTCCCTGTCAATGAGATAAGCTCCTGTTTCATCCTAAAAAAAAAAGAAACAATTACAGATTTGAGGTTAACTATTGTAATAGAATATTGTTAGAGTTGATAGAAAAATTCAAATTACGCGGGTAAAGTTAGATTGTCAACTAACCCTGTCGGAAATGAGGTCGGAGTCTTCTTGACAAAGCCGATACAGAAACGAGTTGGGATCCCTCGCCAAAGTTGTCTTGGCTGTTAAAAAATATGTTCCACCAACATTTAATCGTACCCATTGATTATTGCAACGTTTTGGAATATTATTTTCTGTCATTTCGTGCGAATTCGTATCACTGAAATCTGCCATCTTTGAACTGGCATTCGGCTAATTTCAATGCACTGAACACAACGGTTTCGAGTATCGATTATTTTTATATATATTCGATTGTAAGTTTATTTCATGGCAAACAATTAGAAATTCAAACAATCACGAGAAGGCAGCCGAAATGCATCGACTATTGACTTGAATATACCTGTCTTCTTATAACGCTATACTTTTATAGACAAAACAGTCTCTCGAGGGTTAAAAGGGGGGGAGGCGGGTGCTTGACGCGAGACACTGCGGTGTCTCTTCATTTTCATCTCAATGAAAGTCGAAATAATGATTAATAATTATTATTCATCCATAACTTGAAAAAACTCTAATAAAGTAACGAAATGTTGCTCAATAACAATCATGGTTTTCTGATTGTAGTTTAGCTACTAAAGTCCACATCCCTGAGAAGCTTTATCCATTTCATTATGGACAACAATTCAAGACTCAGTTATCATAAATGACCGTTTGAACAATATCAGTACCTTACAATGAAAGCCTTCCATATATCTAATGTTCGATAAGCATTCGGTGTTATCGATTGGGGAATGAGCACGAAACACACTCATTAGTCTCATTACTTATAGCGAAGTAGGTTACAGTCTTCATTTATATCAGTAGTTCGCTGAGTAATGAACTTAATACTGTAATGAATCATCTGCAATATCTAATACGCGAAAGAGCAGAAATTATTGATTACGATGAAAATAAATAAAAGACTATGAATTTTATCATTGCAGATATTTGGGATCATGATTACGTATTTAGTCATACTACTTCAATTTCAATCAGAAAAACGAAAATGCGACGAGAATCCGGCGAACTCGTCGAAATGAAATGATATCAGAATATCGGTAATGAATGAGAAATATTTTTAAGGAATTATGATAATGAATAATTACTCACAAGGTCACAAGACTTATTGCATTAACTTTCAATATGAAAGCATAGCATTCGTATGCATTTAAAGCTCATTCCATTAAAGTGTCGTAGTGCATTTTGTTAATAAATTGAAAAGGTACATAACTATAACTAAAGTGATTGATCGATATGCGACGTATATTATCCAATTGCGCAATGGCTTAGAAGATATCGCATAGTATGATGGAATTGATTTGACTGTAGTGAACACGAACTGTGAAGTCCTTTCAATCATTCATTTTTTTTTTTTTTTCGAAAAATAGTATATTTTTCGGGACACTTTTAAAAGCACAAAATGTTTTTAATGAAACTGAAACTTATCATTTTTGGATTATTGGGTTTAGCACCGTTTACATTTAGAAGTTCACATATAATTGTACGAAATCGAGACATTGGACAACGACCAATTTTACAATTTCATTGTTCGTATATTTGTGCTGGTTACAACCTTGGTGTGATCATTGTCATATTCAGCGCAAATTGCATTTGTGTCCCTGTCATGTTCAGAGATAATAGTGAGGACAAAACCAGACTTTCAAAAATGTTGGAATTAGCATTAATGCTCAATGGCAACGTAGTACTTTTTATTCTCATATTAATATATTTTGTACAGCAGCGAACTTTGGTTAAAATAGCAAACAGACTTATTGATGTTGATATGACAATGACGAGATTGCGAGGAGTGTATCAACTAGACAGCGGCAGAAATTGTCTACTGTTTTTATTTTGCACAAATATAGTTTTTTGCGCGAGCTTCACCGCCTCCGTGATGTTTATCAGTCGTCACTATATTTCTTCTTTATTTCTTTTTGTTCTCCACGGTATTGTATTTAGCTGTTATGTAATGCAGTATGCTCTTGTGTTGACTTTGATCGAAAAAAGATTCAATAGTTTGAACAATGCACTTTTGAAGTTAGGTAAATCCACAAATCTTTCTTATTGTGATGCATATGATGCATCGAAAACTCCCTTAAATCGAATGTTCGTCGTTGAAATTGTTGCTCTTAAACGCGCCCATACAATATTGTGTAATATTTGTGCTGAAGTTGCTGACTTTTATGCATTGGGCTTCCTTTTCATCATTACGTATTTTACTGCCTCGATTATCTACAATATCTATAATCTTCTGATGCCCTTTATTCAACCAAAAGTTATAAAAAGGACAATGAAACACATTATTGATATATTATGGCTATTGATTGAAATTTTCCCAATCTCGGCGCTGACTACTTGTGCGACCAAAACTACCGACGAGGTCAGAGAATGAAAACTCTAGACAATATATTATTTTGTCGTTGACCAAATCTCCTGTATAAAATATTTCATATTTTGTTTTAGATGAATAGAACATCGGACATTGTCTACAAGATTTTAGACCGATATACTGTCAGCCCAGAAATAAAATCCGAGGTAAATTTATCGATGAAATATTTGTGAACCTAAGAAACGTATTTTTAAATTGGACATCTTTTCTTTTAGCTCGAACAGTTCTCACTGGAATTGTTGCACAATGATTTTCAGTTCACTGCCTATAGTGTTATTCCTGTAGACAGCAGAATCTTACGTACGGTAAGTTAATTTAAACGATTTCGTGTTGATATCAATATTAAAATAATAGAACAAAGAAAACTTTAATTTTCTGTTTGTTAATGATCCAGATATTCGGCGCCATTGTAACGTACTTAATTATATTCATTCAGTTTCAAATAGACGGCATGAAAAGAGCAGCAGAAAACAAAAGTAATCCCTAGTCAAACTTATTATGAAATTAAATACAAGTTAATAATATAATGTACATTTAATGATTAGTAAAATATATGAAATAATTTGTTAATCATACATACTTGTTTAATGAATCTACTGACCGCAGTTATTATTTAGGGGCATCCACACAACACCTGAGATATAGCATTTACGTTAAGATAATACGATGATAAGATTACCATCATCCAATTGTGAGTCATCGTGAGAACTTCACTGTTGACCTAGAAGCTTATGAAGATCATCATGTCATTGCGTCACGATAACCTAATCCATTAAGTTCCTACAAACACACCGTTTCCTTTGGATACATACAGAGAATCAATAACTATTGTCGGTAAATTCAGGCAATATCAGTCGCACACGACGTCTTCTAGAAATACAAGCATACTATCGATCATACTACAATATACAAAAAATTATGCAAATGATTAAAACATATTGCACATATTGTTTTTACTATTGTCAACTGTTTATATTCAAAGTCATAGGATTAGCACCGTGTACTATCGATATCTCAGGCATTTTACAACGTAGTATTAAGACTACGAATCACCGCGGACGTTCTGCATTCTTTGTTTCATTCCTTGGTTCTCTATATAATGTTTTCTTAATTGTTATGACGTGTGTGATAAATATTCTTGCACTGCCGAATGTATATCTGGAGGGCTCTACAAATATACCAAAATTGGCGTCCTCTGTCGACACGTACATTACATTCTTGGGAAATCTCGCTTTAGTTTTAGTGTGGTCCATTTACATTCTACGTCAGGGGATTATGGTGAAAATCGCGAATCGATTATTGGATGTAGATATTGCTCTGGCGAAATGCAACAATTACGTTCTAGAATGTGGCAATCGTCTCCATTCCGTGTTTTTGGGAAACCTATTCATTTGCAGTAGTGCGGTTATTCTTGGAATATTAGCATCCTACCCCTCATATTTCTTCATGCTCTGGACTATGCCTTGTGTAGTAATCAGTTGGCTTCTGATACAGTACACAATCGTACTAGACACGATACGCCTGAGAATCATAAGTTTAAATAATGCGCTTCTCAAATTCGGTAACGTTCGTACTGATATCAAATTTCAAACATTATTTGTAACAAAACTCCCACTCAATAAATCAGTCATTGCGGACGTCGTCATAGTCCGACACACTCATAGGGTCTTGTGCGATATCTGTCGCCAGGTTGCTGACTTTTATGCACTTCCTTCACTCTTGGCCATCATTTATTGTGGAGCATCCAGCACATCCACCTTATATATTTTAATATCCGCATACGCCACAAAAAGCCAACTGGATGTAATTTTGATGCATCTCAGCAGCTGGGCATGGTTTATAACGGAATTACTCAGTTTCATTGCTTTAACGACGATTGTCACCCGAACAACGAAGGAGGTTTGATTTAACGGCTACAAAATTAATTTTCGACTGTCCTTTTTCCTTCACAAACGAGTTTATAATAATCGTTTTTTTCTACTTTTTATAGATTAAAAAAACTGCCAAATCTATTCACTTACTTTTGGATCGATGTAAGCCGCATTGGGAGCTTGAAGTCGAGGTGATTAAATTTATTCAATTGCATAGATGTTTACGAATACGTGAATAATAAGTTTTTTCACAACTCCTTTAATACTGTTATTTACTATTTTTTTCCAGCTAATCGATTTTTCACGGGAACTTTTACACAAGAAAATCGAGTTTAGTGTCTACGGGATTTTCTCCTTAGATTGTTCACTTGTATATTCGGTAATTACAATCAAAGTAATTTTGTTCCATTACTATCGTATAATAACATTTAGAAAGATTCATTAATTGATTCAGATCATCGGCAGCGTCGTTACACATTTTATTATTCTAATTCAATTTCGGATTAATTGAACAGAAAATTATTAATTATTATGTAACGAGTGAATAGGACTCAAAAAATATCTGGCTCTTTCTGTCAAACTATTTAATTATATAATAAACCATTGCCATTAATTAGAAGATCGTTTAATGGTCAAATAATGTTTTCAAGTTTTAATTTTTTAAACGCTCATTTCAAAATATCTTCCTTCCTGACCATGTTTTCCTGACCAGGAAAACATGGTCAGGAAGGAAGTCAGTGGTCCCTACGGATCAAAAGTAGTAACTCCTCATACCTCCTGTTATCCTGATATTTTTTCCGAATTTCCTTCGATGAAATTCAACAGCCCAGAGCTGCGTTCTCGAATTTTTGAGAATTCCGACCAGGAAAACATGATCAGGAAGGAAGTCAGTGGTCCCTACGGATCAGAAGTAGTAACTCTTCATACCACCTGTTAACCTGATACTTTTTCCGAATTTCCTTCGATGAAATTCAACAGCCCAGAGCTGGGTTCTCGAATTCTTGAGAATTCCGACCAGGAAAATGTGTACATATACACAAATCCAAAAAAATGAGTCTTCAAACATTGACAATGCAATTAATAACAATATCATAATTCATTAATGATTTACAAAGGAAAATTTTAATTCAATCATTGGTTTAAATTAATGAATTAAAGACACGTTTATGAATTTAGAGCGTTTTTCATCACGGTTAAATTCGTTTTTCGGGTTTTAATCTAATCGTGTATAGTAGATTACCGGTGTTTTTAATTTTTATTTATGCACAGCGATATGATATTTATCCATCCAGCGACTCTCCACCCGACAAATTAATCTTAAACAAGCACGGACTCTTCTTCTTCTTTTCCTTAAAAGCTATACCCTCCTCTTTGTCGAGGCGGTAAGTGCCAAAGTCTCAATTATCGGTAACTCGCAATATTCATGGACAATAACATTGATCAGCGGTGTCATCACGTGACAGCGCTGTTTAATTTGAATTCCATTTGGATAAAAAAAAAACCTGTAACGCACGCGTAGTGCGCTCATCACGTCTAGTATGATATAATATGAAGGTGTGGCAAATAATTTTGTAAGACAAATTATATGTAATGTGACATAAAATCTGTATTACAAAAAATAAATTAATTCACTCTAGATACAAAAATACATGACTAATTAATATTAATAATACTCTCTATTCAGTGATGATGTTTATATGATTTTTTGATTATATAATGTAGATATTATTATTGGAATCATCGCGTTTATACAAAAAAAACACGATGGAATATCGAGTTTGATTGATTAATATACGTTGAGAACATTTTAAGGGTGATACAAATGAGGGTATTTTAATTAATGTACTCTATCAGTCCTGCCTCTAATATATTATTATAATATTTGTAATCGTATGGCTGCTTACACTTGCACGTTGTACTAGAATTCTATACAGAGAATAGAAAGTATAACGAATAACTTTATACACTTTATAAAAAAAATCCTTGTTTATAACAATCCAGTTAGAAATAATAGTTCTATATGTATTACTCTTTTTTTTTTTCTTTAATTGTTCAGAAATAGATTTATCTCTTGCGCAATACTGTACATTAATCTCTTGTACTTTAAAATACGATTTTGACGGCTTCCTTGCTACTAATACTATTGTACTCACTGTCATGTTTATGCATTAAAAGGAAAATCAGTTGAAGCGCAAAAAAAATTGTCGATTTGGCAAGCATGATCAATTTTTACAATTAAAAACAATCTCAAAGTTTTGTTACCACTCGAAAGTTTCAAACGGCTTCAGAATATGTGAAATATGTATTCACTGGATACCGAACGATAAACAATTTTTTCAAGTGGCAATGCTAATCGCAAATATATAAAAGACATAAATCTAATCTTAAATCAAAATTTTATGCTGTCATGTACAGAGTGAGTATTTGTCACTCATTTTATCTACGAATTACCATGTCTAATATATAATTCTATTCACTTAATCTACAAATTTTAGCATTTACAAATACAAATTGTTAAATGAGACATTTGATATAGACGATTAATTAAGGCATTGTAAGGAGTAAAACAAATGTTGCTGAGAACATACCAAATATTTTTTTAAATTTGTTATCGATTATCGTCGAAAAATGACGTTATAATCAAGTGTTGTACGATAAAGTGCTTTGTATTAAAATTAACTAGCCTCTTCTAAAAAAAATCTATTTAACGAACGCTGGAAAACGCTATATTGCATACATACCATCATTAATACATACTTCAAGATTTATCTTTGTACTTCATTTTGTGTCGCACTTGGCGTAACTTTGTTTCGTATTGGCTTTCGAGTTCTTTCATTTTCTCTTCTACCTGCTTCTGCATCTCCTCTTGTTCCTGTTGTACTTGACTTACAATTTTGTTGCAGCCTTCCTCAATTCGCTTGCATTCACTTATTGCATGTTTCTCCTTTTCGTCAGCCAACGCCTAAATCAGAAAAAAAATATTGAACATCTCATTGAAATAGAATATATAAACATAAAATAATATATGAAAATAATTACTTTATAATTTCGGGCAGTGTTTTTTGCTGATTGGTACTTGCGCTTGTATATATCAATGTTATTTTTCAATTCCTGTTCTTTCTGCTTCAATTTATCATTTTCGTCTTTAAATTTACCCATAATCTCGCGCAACTGATTAATTTCATCCTGCATCCTGGCCTTGTTTGCGTTCATGCTCTGAACTTCAGGTACCCACTTTGACATATACTGTGTCATGAGATTCTTTTTTTCCTCCACATCGCGTTGAATCTCTTCCTTCTCCCTGAGTTGCGTCTGTAATTGTCCAATCTTCAATTTGTGAGCGAGTAATTCGTCCTTGCACTCCTTAAGTTTGGCCTCAATCATTTGAGTGACTTTTTGCCCCTCAGCTTCAAATGACGACTGAAGCTTCTGTTTCTCAATTACCTCAGCCGTCATGGCTTCCCTCATCGCTTCCAATTCTTTCGTTTTCACTGCGCATTGAGCGCTCAACTCTGTGAGAACACTCTTATAATTTTGTTCTATACTTCTCCTCTTCTCGCAGTGCTGATTCTCAATTAGGCGAAGCTGTTCGGCAAGTTTCAGCTCCATTTCTTCACGCACTATCTTTACGGACATCTCACGTATCCTCTGAATTTCGACACCCTCCACAGATGTTCGTGGTGACAAATTCAACTCAGCGGACACTTGTTTTTGACTCTTGACATATTGCTCAAATTGCTTTGCCTGATTTTTTAGTTTTGTCACTAAGGCATCTCGCTCGTCTTGAATTTTTTCCAGGTCCTTTAGTCGTTGTAGCTGAGCTTCCTTCTCTTGCAATTCTAGTTCAAGCTGCTTTATTTTCTCAGTCTGGAAATAGTCACTTTTTCTTTGATCTTTGCTACTATTCAATTGACCTGCTAACTGCTTTACTAGCTCCTTGTACTGAATCAGTTCTCTTTCCAAATCATTTCGAGTTGTGGACAAACTCTCGTTAGGTCTACTCAAATTACTCTCTAGATATGTCACCTGTTTCCTACACTCGCTTAGTTGAATCTCTAATTCTGCAATTTTTGTTTTATACTCAATTCTATCCTTCAATAAACTCTCGCATCTACTCTTCAAGGTCACGTTTTCCAATTTAATTTGTGTAGACAAATTGAATTCGTCTGTATCTGTCATTTTGCTATTTTTTTTTAAGTTGACTATCTCATTGTCCTTCTTCGCTATTTTGGATAAAAGATCGTTTCTCTCGCCAACTAGATTGTCGTATCTTTTCTTTGTGGATTCTTGGACAATTTCCATTTGAGCAATTTTGATTTTCGCGTCATCTAACTCTGTTTGCAAATCAAACATTTTACTTTGCTCTTCAACAGCAATGGACAATTTTTCTTCTAAGCGTCTGCAGTCATCCTCAAGCTGAGTAATTTTATCCGAATGCTCCGTACAGTGATCAGGCAAAAGGAGACTTATCTGACGTTCAGGATGGGCATTACGTAATTCAGCAAGTGCCTCCTCCTTTGCCCGCTCTATTTCTTCGTGGATCTTTTTTGTATACTCTGCTCTTTTCTTTCTTTCGTAACTCAGATCTCTCTCCAATTCAACAATCTTCTTCTTATGAGATTCGCACTCATGATTCAATTTTTGAGCGATTTTTGTTTGAACTTCAAATTCCATTCTCATTTGATCTATGTCATGTTTCTGAGCATTCAAATTCGCATAAGTCTCCTTCAACATTTTCATCTCGTTCTTGTGTTCATATATCAGTTGCTCTTTAGTCCCGCACACGTCTATGTACAATTCTTTAACGTGATCAAGCTCCTTCTGCGTTTGCTCTAATTGCACCGTCAATTGCACTATTTCCATTTGTGCCTCCTGTCTAACTCTCTCGACGGCCTTGTCATGGATCTCCAGGTACTCTTTATTGTACTCTTCAACCTTTTCCTTCTCGTGTTGAGCTATTGTCTCTTGATGAAGTTTTCGAATGGTCTCTTCCTGACTTGACAGAGTCTCCTCCAGTTTGTGCTGGAGTTCATGCTTCTCACGCATCAGAGTCTCCTTCTGGCCCCTCACCTCTGTCAAATGGTCAGACAGGCGTTGTATTTGTGCCTTGTCCTTTACTGCGTTCTCCGTGATAACAGTTTTGAGTTCCTGCTCTACCTCGTTCACACGTTTTGCATAGCGAGCAGCTTCTTGCTGACAGGTCTCGGCCATAGCATAAGCTTTCTCGAGCTCTTTGTCTTTTTGAGCGAGAGTATTCTCCAGTCGTGTGATCTCCTTTCGTTTTACTGCCTGACCAGCGATACATCGTTGCAATTCCCCTCGAAGTTTATTCGTGATGTCTTCGCCTGACTTGCCTCTGGAATTGTTTTGCAACTCGCCAAGTTTCATCTGTCTGATTGAGTCAGATTCTTCTTCCAGCGTTGCAGTCAGCAGGGAGTCGTATTGGATTGTGTCAGCCTTGGCTACTTTTAATTTGTGCTGTAAAATGTCGAATATAGAACAATTAGTGATACATTATTAGATGATATTAACGAGTTTATTAGAGAAATAGTTTACTTGTAATTCTTGAATTGTTTTCAACAACTCGTCTTTCTCCTGGCACATCATTTTTACTCGACTCTGCAGCTGCATAACTTCCTGAGCGTTATTCGTTGCCATAAGATTTCGACACTGGGCTTGACTGTCTTCTAGTGCCTGTGCCAGACGATTCATCGTGTCACCTTTCTCGACCATTAGTGTCTCGTTAGCTCTCCGAATGTCAGCGAGTTTCAGCTCCAAAGTGACATACGAGGATTCCTAGACAGAATTTTTACATTACGTAGGTTTATTTCATGGTATACTAATTCAAACTAATTTTTTTACATCAATAACCAATTCACACGGGGAATAATTAACGTTAACTTGCTAAAATGTAACGACTGTTAAAAACCACTTTATGTAGATTGTGGTGGATTGAATTTTATTACCATGCAACAAATTTTTGTCGCGTAGAAAATTAAAAGAATTTACCTTTTCATTAAGTTTAGCAGTGAGAATGTCAATTTGTGTCTGCATATTTTTCATCTCAATGCTATGTTTTTCCTGTGCTTGTCTCAGGAATTTCTCGTGTATCTTGTCATTTGCCTGTAAACTTTGTACTCTTTCCAATACAGCTATTTTCTGTTGCAGATCAACAACTGTATTTCTCGCCACTGATAACTCTTCAGCCATATTTTGATTAGTCTTTTCCATAACAGCTATTTTTTCCTTAAATGATGATGCTTGAGTTTGTAATTCAATAATTTCAGCTTTCGCGTCAACAAGGGCATTTTGCGCTTGATTTCTGGATAAATTCGATCTCTCGACTTCTGCCTGCGCTAAGGCAAGCTTTCTAGAAAGCTGACTCTTCTCTTCCTCCTTCTCCAAATGCAATTGTTGCAGTTCCTCAGTTAATTGTTTTATTTCTCTCATTCTAACAGAGTACAAAACTTCCAATTGCTCTTTACTATTGTATTCAGCAGCTCGATAAGCATTCGCATCATTGATTGGTCTTCCATTTGGACTTGTTTTGTAACAATGATTATAATGCTCAGAGCCACCTTCATTGTCTCCGCCACCCAGCTCTCTACTATCGTTCTGAGCAACATTATTCTCATACGATCCAATATAACCATTGTTAGTTTGATAATTTGTATTATGGCCATCGTAGTGATTGGATGGAGTATTATAATTGAAGGGATAATTCTCAAGTAAAGTGAGTCCATCATTGATTTGAGCTCGCAGATCATGAGGAAATCCTGAATTTATGGCTTTGGGAGGCCTTGGCAATTCATAGGGACTCTCTGATATTGAATGGAGGGAATTATTACCTTTATTATTATTAAGAGGTGTTCCCAATTGTCCATATACCCCAAATTCCTTCTGCATATCAGAAATAGTGGGTCCCTTATTACCTTCTGTTTGGGGATAGGGTGTGCTTCTGTAGTTCGAGCTTCCGTCTGATGCGTAGATGGCAAAATCATTTTGATACTGAGATATTGTTGGGCCTTTGTCATTCACTGCTGGCGGATTCGAGCAATTATCAATACCACTGTGATCTACGTCTCTGGAGGCATCATGAAAGTGACTGCTGTTCATAGAACTGGCGTCATCGTCATCCTCCAAATCGTCAAAAGCATTTGTCAAGAGATCTTTGATCTGAAAGTAAAGCCATTAGTCGTTGGATTTGTAATGATATCTTGATATTAATGGTGTATCTTTGAAGCATTCTTATGCGACTCACTGCGATATTGAGCTGGAATTTAGCTTGCTTACCTCTTCATCGCGTCGTTTGAGATCCTCTTGCTCCTCCTCTTCCTCTTGTCTATGTGTTCCTGCATTTATTTGGATACTATCTGAGCCTTGAAAGAGGCTCAGACCAGGAGCTTCTATCCCCAATCGATCTTGCATCTTGATTTATCGCTTGCCCTACGATTTTACAGATAACATATCTATTGTTTATAACACCATAACCTAAACGCAACAAGTGGGTCGTCGAAATCGCGATCAGATCCGAGGAAGCCCGAATAAACAAACATCAGACGATATGCCTACATCTATGTGAAACACTTCCCAGAAGGTTTTTGTCAATTCCAAGCCAATGGAGAATGGCTAATTGAGAGGCTTTACACTATCGAGACTGCTTGTAAACAATCTTTGAAAAGTCAAACGGCATTGTTAGGAAGTGGACACGCGGGAAGTAATATGGCACCCCTATCGTCTGATTGGTTAACTACAAAAGCGAAAAAGATATTATACAAAATTTTCTTTTCTATTGGTCCATTCTATCTAGAATAAAATATTAAACTTGATTGGTTGTTTATTGTTTATCAGCTACAATTATCTTTTTCAATTATGAGAGCTGTAATACAGCGAGTGACGAAGGCGTCCGTTTCAGGTGAGTTTTTCATCATTTTGAGGTTATATAGACGCTAGCTTGACTCCTTGACTTGGTATTGGTTAATAGTATGTAATATATATACAAAATTTGTTTCTTTTTTTATTACCTGGATAATTAGTATACTTTATAATAAACATATGAATTATCGGAGATTTGTTCGTAGCATTGTTTTTAAATATTGTACGTACATTATCATGCCGAACTTTAGACTATTTTTCGATTACGAATGCTCGTGTTATCATTATCGAAAAGCTTATGCGCATGCTTTGCACTCAGAGCGTGGGAATTTAGTAATAAAAGGACTTGATATGATGAGGAGTTCCAGCTTCCAGCGTTACTTAGTACTTGATAACGAAATTTTTTGAATTTATGCAGAAGCTTGTAGACATTTCTATTTTTACGAATATCTCGAAAACCTTGAGGAATACGATAAAATATTATCAGACCTTTTTTGTAGGAAATTAAATTCTCTACAAAAAAGGTCTGATGCATTTTTGTCGTATCTCGTACAGTTTTCATGCTAGAATAAATTTTGTGAAAGATTTTGTTTATGAAACTATATAGGTACTTGATCGATTTATCTTCTTTTAAGGCTTTATAACCGATTTATTGAGATCTTTTCATAGTGGTCTCTATCTTTTGGTCTATAATATCTCACTTTGAAAGGAATAAATTAATACCTATAATAATTCAGTAGTGAAGCGATAAAAAGGAGATAACTCGAAAATGACGAAAAATTTTAGACACATTTATTTTTACAGATATCTCGAAAACTTTGAGAGATACGATAAAATCTTATTGGATCTTTTTTGTAGGAAATTGAATTCTCTACAAAAAAGGTCCTTTACATTTTTGTCGTATTTCACATAGTTTTCGAGATATAATCAATTTTGTCAAAGATCTTA
>JABSMT010028362.1:0-15941 GCA_018902335.1 Eumacrocentrus americanus | reverse complement strand
AATATTTCGGTCTTTTATTAATTTATTTTTATGTTCTTTAGGTTGAAGGAGATGGGAAGAGATCAGTAAGAAGTCTAACAGGCTTGAGAAGAGACTCAGAAGTAATGTACGTAGGCACGTACGAGACTCAGGCACAGCAGATGGGTAAACGAGGAAGAATATCTGACGTGTGGGGAACTCTTAGCAAGGCCCAAAGTACTCCAGACCTGCTTGGAGATCGTGATTATGACGACGAGGACGATGGCGAGCTCAATGAGACAGTGAAAAATATCGTGGAGGAGGCCGTTCTCCTTCAAGAACCAGCCAGTATATTCAATCGACCTGGATTCGGTTCTGTGGCTTTCAGACGATCAGTAATATCTCTTTCTCATCGACATAAAATTCTTAATACGACTTCACGCTATGTATATTAATTAATAATTAATCTATTGTTGTTATTAGATAACTGCGACACTCGACAATCTGCCTGTGTCACAGATTGAGCTCCATCAACGACACACCTACACGAATGGTTCACTGGATGGATCAATGAATCGTAAAAACAACGTAAATGGTCACAACAATGAGGAAATAAGCATAGGGAGCGCCGGAAGTCTTGCAAGACGACAGAGCATGTGGGACGATGATCGACTTTCTGGTAAAAAAAAACCCAATTATTTGAATTCTGTAGTGAAGGGGTAAAAGGAGATGAGATAACTTTTTCAGTAAAATCTTTTACAAAATTGATTATATCTTGAAAACTATGGGAGATACGACAAAAATGCAAGGTAGCTTTTTTGTAGGGAATTTAATTTCCTACAGAAAAGGTTTTATAAGATTTTATCGTATCTCTCAAAGTTTTCGAGATATTCGTAAAAATGGAAGTGTCTAAAATTTTTCATAATTTTTTAGTTATCCTCTTTTACCGCTTCACTACTGAATTATTCTATATCACAGAATTGTTCCCGATAAAAACAACACATTCATATTTTCTAATTAATTATTTTCTTGGTTCAGGTCGATATTTTGCTCTGAAAAATTAATTTTTTATCTGAATGTGTGCTGTTTGCCTGAAAAAAAAATTGTTTTATTATTTTTAAGATGTATCACTTTGACAAAATAAAATGAATAAATAAATAAAATGATTACATTTGAGCAGGTGAAGACGAGGCAGATGAGACAGACGAGGAGTGGAGTCCTCTGCAGAGGTTCCTGGTGGCCAACAACCTCACGTCAATTCAATCGACTCTAGAAGCTGAGCAGATTGATCTGGAGGCATTGATGTTATTGACCGATGCGGATATTGCTGCACTTAAACTTCCTCTTGGTCCTCGACGAAAGCTTACCAATGCAATAGCCAATAGGAAGGCAACTCTCGCTGCTTCGGAGAATATAATTAAGGACAGTAGATTATAAATAATTAAAAAGGGTTTAAATATTATAAGGCCATGAATGAGAAACACTCTCTCATAATTGTATTGCATAATGTTCGCAGAAATAAATTGAATTAAAATGCAACGAAAAAATTGTTTGTTTTCTTTTCATATTTTTCAAAAGAAAAAAACGAAACTTTTTATCAATAAGGTTTTTTTTTTTTTTACAACTACGACGTTTTAAATACCTTATGAAAAATTTTTAAAATGATGAAGAGCTCCCACGCGTCATTCATTATTAATTTATTCGATTTTTCTCATATTCAATTCATTTTCGTACAAAGATTTTACGGAAAAAATATACAAGCTTCTTGATTACGAACAAAAAAAAAAAAGTAAGAGCACCACATCGTCCGTCTACTTCTCACTCTCTTTCTCTTTCGCACGCTCGTCACAATCCATATTTTATCTGAATCTTTTGAAAAAAGACAATTTTTTTTTATTCACGTCGAGATATTCTTGTGAAAACACAATTATTTTTGTTCTCTTTATCGCAGAGATGTATAATAGGTATGAATTTTAGTACAAGAATACCCGTAGGAGAACGAGTCATGTTATTGCACACACGTAAACTCGTGTCAACGTTGGTATAGTTTATTATTATTATTTTTTTTTTTCTAACACTCAACGTGAACGAGAGGTCCCTTTTCTCATATCAGCACACAGTATAACAAGATTTTTATCTTTTTTTGAGTTATTAATAATTTAATTGAGACAATTAATTAATAAATAACTCGTCGGTACTATGTTTGCCCTGTGTTTACTGTATCAACAATCGCTCTTTTTCATTTAGAAATTGAATTATATAATTATATTAGTTTCGTTTATAAATAATCTATTTGAGTGCTGAACACTATTGTGCACTCGGCAATTGATCTACAATTTTTTATTCACTTTGAAATTGTATTCCCCCCATGAATTACATTTAACAATCATAAAAGAATCAATGTTTTGATGAGTGAGTTAAAACGGAGAGAGGGCGTGAATTTTTCATTGTACATTTATTAAGGGAATTATTATTTTTTTTTTTTTCTTTATCGCTCGATAAATATTTGATTAAAACTATTGTATTGTAAACCAATCACTGATCATCAATATTGTTAATTATCAATTAATTCATTAATAGTAGAGCATTACTAACTATGTGTATTACTTGATAACTAATTATCGCTTTTTTCAGTTTATTAATAAGCGTTATATTTACAACCGAACAACAATACTCGTTCGTTTCCGGAACAGTATTCTTGGGGTCTCAATCGATGAGAAACCGAGCTTGAACCCAGTGATATTTACAGTCGAATTGTGGCATGCAAGCTTAAAATAGATCTGAACGAATTATAAACTATGAATATCACTTTCGTATTCTCTTCGACGATTAAGACACGAAAGGATTAAAAAAAAAGACGAAAAGTCAATGTAACAAAGATGTTTCGACGTGATTTTGGGGCCCAGACCGTAGAATACAAACAATTGTTAGCCGAGAGCTGATCAATCTGGGTGGCTCTCTCGTATTTCCAATCGGCCTTGAGACCCAGAAGCGAAACGAGGCACAGTGCGTTGCAAGTAATATACATTTACATTAAACCCCCGAGCATTATCGCGAGGTAAGATGCGAAGTAAGGGGGGTCCCCTTTTTTTATATATATACTTACACATGTACATCGACATATATGCGGATCCAGAATAGCTGTCTGGACGTCATTGTATGGCTACATATTTTGTACACAGTGCAATTAAATATTTTCTTTTTAGAGATTTTACGTTTGTCCATTCCAGACAGTCATCGATCAACGCCCATATGTGCCTGTAGATATGTATAAATATAAATATGACATTATACATCCATTAAACGTATATTTATATGTATATATGTATATGTTTTGTGGCTGTGAGAATGACTTAAATCTCAATAAAAACAAAGTCTATGATCAAAATGTTTTTTTGTATATGTCTAGTTAATTTTTCGTTTGACATAAATTTTTTTTCTATTACTTCGATATCTAATAATGACTCATCCAAGATGAGTCGCAATTCAAAAATAATCCACCTAGTCTAACTAATAATGTTTCTCACCTCATTCATAACAATGATAGTACGTGGCCAAACGCTTCGTTGGATAAACCGAAAAAAGTAAAATAGGATATTAAATTTATGCAAATTCATTTAATTAGGAAACGAGAGAGGTCAGACGCTATTTTACAACGCACGCGATTCGTTACATGAAACGCGTACGCTTGTGCGTGGGGGAGCCCATGTCTACGTCGTGCGAAGCTGGTCGTTTATGGTGTCGTGCAAATTCACTGCTTATGAACGCTGATAATTCAGATTGTCGTCCAGTACGACGTGACATTGGTGATCCTGTAATTTAATTTTTTCAATGTTGAAAATGCATACGACTTTTCCCAACATAACTTATTCACATTGTTATTTGAGGTATTCAGAGAAAGAAAATTACTTAGTCATAATAAATATTTTTTATTAGTTTTAAAGAAACATTTATCATATCAATTAAATATTTCTAAAGGTTATTAAGAAATATTTAGTACATTGTAATAATTTTTTTCCTCAGTATGATAGTCGTAAGCTCAATGATCGATCAGACATGAAAAAAATATTTACCTGATAAAGCTATTGCTTCTCTGAAGGTGTGAAGTGCAGAGTCTTGATCGTTTACTGGTTCAGGGGTTGGTGAGACAATCATACTTGGTGCAGGACTTTGCGATGGAGGTGAGCCACAAGCCATCATTCGTGGTTTAGGAGAACTTCTACAATAAAAAAAAACCTCCCGACAATAAGAAAATCAAATAGAAATACCAAATCAGTAGTGGAAAGGTACAACGAAGATAAGTCGAGATAACATTTCCAATAAAATCGTTTCACAAAATTGATTATATCTCGATAACTATGTGAAATACGAAAAAAATGCAAGAGACCTTTTTTGTGCAGAATTAAATTTCCAACAAAAAAGGTCCAATAAAATTTTATCGTATCTCTCATAGTTCGCGAGATAATTCGAAAAATAGAATTTTCTAAAATTCTCGTTAAATTTTGGAGTTACCTTCTTTTACCGCTTCACTATATTGAAATGAAGTTTCAATTTTATTATCAATAAACAACATCGTACCGATGAGTGTGTGGCCTTGCTGGTGGTGGTGGTTTCCCTGCTAAATATGCCAGAAGATCTTCCCTCCTGATCATACGCCTCTTCTTGCGAGCCCAATTCATGATTTCTTTACTATGTTTTTGTCTTCCCGTTTCCAGCCCTAGTTCAGTGCATCTTCTTATACCATCCACCGAGTCTGCATACAAAGGAAAAACAATTTTATCAGACTAAGCAAATCAATACAAAGGAAAAAGACTACATTAAAATATTATCTCATATAACTACATACGTTTCTCTCACACACATCAGCTGATCAATGTGTAGTATTCCTGCCAACATTATTTCCGTCTCCCCCAAACAATGCAAAGAATGTGTGTTTTATCTCGCAATCATTCTTTCTTTTTGCGTTGTTCAACAGGAGATAATTCAAGTAAAAAAAAAAAATCATACGTACATACAAACTAACAGCTGGTATTTCAGGCCATCATATACACTACTACGTCACAGACAAACACACGAGGGAGGGCAAGGCTCGGAGATATGACGTTGTCGATACTCGTCGCCGACCCACGAGGCAAATGAAAAAATTCTATTGCTATATTGCTCTATTGCAGTAAGCAATAAAAGGCGGAAGGAAGAAAGGACATCGGTGCAAATGAAAGGAACAAACAACTAGAATTTGCTAGATAGCCAAAGTGCATAGGCAATAAACATCAAGCTGTGACGCACCTTTATAGAGGGCCGTGACGGTCCCTGCGGCTGTTTGGAAGGGCAGCCAAAGAGATGCTCCTTGTGTACGATCTGAAAAAGAATAAAGGGGGCTCATTAGGCTGCACAAAAACCTCCCTAAAGATAATCGGGGGAACCCCCATAAGAATGTCCCTCTCTCCTTTGTCGGTATTCTCAATAATAATTACATTTTTCTCCAATATTATCGTGCCAACACAAAATGGATGTCGAGTAAAATGGCAGTGTGCTCTCCACACACTGCCTCTAAGACATCCAATACTAGGATAGAAATTGGATTAAAAAAAATACATTGAGACTACAGACAAAGGCGATGGATAGATCCCTGGAAAGCTTGATTGGAGCATTAATAGTAGATAAATATATAAAAGAATTCTGTTAATTCGTATCCTCGCCTTTGTAGAGGTGGGCAATGGCCGATGCCGTTGTCTGAAAGCCTGACCATATCTGTTGCGAGTATATTTCCTTCTCATTGTGCAATTGACTCTCATAATTTGGCTGCGACTCAATCTCCTCGACGCACTGTTGCTCCCAGTTGCTGTACCAAAGATCCATTATCGGATCATCATCGCTTCTGTCGTCACCCATGGCTCTGCTTTATTTTATTTATTGCGGAGGCACTAAGACTCGATTCTCTCACTCTCTCTCTCTCTCTCTCTCTCGTTGTGTCTCTCACGATATGTACACATACATATAGACCCACGAAAGGCTTACCACACATAAAAGAACTCGCGAGAGATCTCTTTTAATCGTTGTTCTTGCTCCAAAGCACCCACGCACGTATTAATTGGCCTCGACGATCCGTCGCCGACGAATCGACACGGAAAGTGAGAGCTTTTGATGAGGAGGACCGAGGAGGAGGTCTCGCCTCTCTCGCGACAACGCGCACGACCAACCGATTGGTTTCCTCAGGGTGGAACTCGATGAAGGTCAGGTTGCGGCCATTACGGATGAGATTCCCGTATGTCCTCGTCTGCTTGTGCTCTCCACACACGACCAACTACGACACGCACGAGGTGTGACTCTTTTTATTATTTACATGTGTATATATATGGACACAGAGGAAATTATGGTTAGGTATGCGTGTGTGTGTGGATGTATGGATATAAATAATGATGATGGTGATGTGTGATGTGTTGTATATTGAGCTGCAGCAGCAGCTTCACCGATCTCACGGTCTTTTGTGAACGCACTGCGAGAAAAGCAGCCTGCCCTGGCCGAATGAACACCATACACGAAATACAGCCGTGGAACACACGAGAGAGTGTGCACGACGTCCCCACCGAGAGACCGGCCACGCTAAAGCGGCGTTGCACGAGTTTAGGAGAGACACGGGCGAGAAGAAGAAGTAAGAAGAAGTGATTGGGGAGGTTTGACGGGTGGCGGCGCCACTGGTGGCGCCGCTGCCCGGCAAGCGCGGGAAATTTGAATTTGGTTTTTTGTATGGGAGGGATGGAAAGGAAGTATTTTTCTTTAGTTTTCTTCGACTTTAGTGAAAAAGAAAAGTAGGTATTGTATTATTGTTGACGAACGGCTCGATATGGGAAAATTTGAAATGGATTACCAAGGATTTTTATGCTGACTTCCGGTTTGGCGAGAGAAAATTATATTTTGAAATATAAAGCGGTAAAAGGAGATAAGTCGAGATAACTTTTTCATTAAAATCTTTGACAAAATTCTGTCATTAAGCGGTAAAAGGAGATAAGTCGACAATTTATCGAATATTTTAGACATTTCGATTTTTCTAAATATCTTGAAAACTATGAGAGGTACGATAAAATTACTATAGACCTTTTTTTTAGGAAATTTAATTCTCTATAATAAAGGTTCTATGCAATTTTCATCAATTTCTTATAGTTCCCGAGATATAATGAATTTTGTTAAAAATTTCAATGAAATTTACTATTTTATCGACATCTCCTTTTATCGCTTAACAACAGAATTGACTGTATCTCGAAAACTATGCGAGATACGACAAAAATGCAAATGACCTTTTTTGTAGAGAATTCAATCCTCTACAAAAAAGGTTCAATAAGATTTTTTCGTATCTCTCAAAGTTTTCGAGATATTTGTAAAAATGAAAGTGTCTAAAACTTTTCATAATTTGTGAGTTATCTTCTTTTACCGCTTCACTACTGAATTATAATTGTTAATTAGTTATTACAGGTTCGTATGACGCATTTGTGAATATTAATGAATAGTAATAAAAAATACTTCTGTAACATGAGTCATAGAAGTTGGATTTTTATTGATATTCTGATAAGTATAAAATTCGATTATTTGTCAAGGTTTGAGATATAAATAAATAGTCAGGATGAACAAGAAAGAGAATTTTATTTATCTTATAAAATATATTGATTCTTTTATAATGAAAATATTTTTTTTAGCTGTTCCCAATTATTTTCACACAACGATGGAATAATTTTTGTTTGTGCTCCATGCGTTTTGTCATTTTATATACAATTTTCGATATGTACAGATTTCATACTTGGTCGCTATTTTTATACATGAAATAAAATATATATTAAGTACACAACTGGGAATGTATAGACATTTACTTAGCAGAGAGAGATGAGTTTCTTCTCTGGTTTCCTGTGTGACGTATAGTAGGGGGACGAATCGGAAACTCAAACACTGCCAAAAGTGCTAGCCAAAACGACAACGATGTCATAACTTATTTTCATACATATGCATAGCAGAGTAACGTATGATTGTATAAATCACATTAAAATAACAAAGAAAAAAAAAATATTTCTATTGCACGAATTTCATTAACTAAATCGATGTGATCCACTAAAAGTGATGTATGTAACAGCGCTTCAAATAGTGTTAGGATTTTGCAGAATTATTTTTCATGCTCTGGAGTCTAACGGCATCGTCAAGGATACTATTGGTATTCACTTGGCAGTTTTACAGAAGAATTTACCATGCGAATTTGAGTATTCTTGTGCTAACAGACATTGTTGAGCTTTTCAGGTGAACTTTTTTAGTATAAAATCACATGAGCTGTCCCTCATTATTTGTTATACCATTTGTACCAATTGCTGCTTTCTCAGGAAGACATTTCATTATTGTAGGCTCTATCAGCTTCCACACTTCAGCCAGCTGCAATTACATTTTATGTTTAATATAATAAAATCCTAGATATTTATTACCGTCATTCAAATCTATAGTGAAGCAGTAAAGAAAGATAAATCGAGATAACTTTTTCATTAAAATCATTTACAAAATTAATTATATCTCGAGAATTATGTGAAATATGACAAAAATGAAAAAGACCTTTTTTGTAGAGAATTCAATTTTCCACAAAAAAGGTTCAATAGTATTTGATCGTATCTCTCAAAGTTTTCGAGATATTTATAAAAATGAAAGTATCTAAAATTTTTCATAATTTCGGAGTTATCTTCTTTTATCGCTTCACTACTGAAATAGAAACTCCCAGTCATATTCTCATGTTAATTAATTAAAAAAAAAATTAATTTCCAGAGATAAATATGGAACGATTCGTTGATGAAACAGACATTCTCATTATCGGCGGCGGTCCAGCGGGAATGTCTGCAGCGATTCAAGCTAAAAAACTGGCTGAGAAGCATGGAAAAGACTTGAGAGTAACATTAGTCGAGAAAGCTGGAACTGTTGGTGGGCACATTCTCAGTGGAGCATGCATAGACCCAGTTGCTCTAAATGAACTCATACCAAATTGGCAAGAATTGGGAGCACCTCTGAAGACACCAGTAACTGAAGATAAATTTGCTTTACTCACAGAAAAAGGCAGAATACCCATTCCAATCTTCAAAGGCATGCCCTTGTATAATCATGGCAATTACATAGTAAGGTATAATAAAAATTATCAATCAAATATTTTCTTTAGAACGAAATTTTTTCTATTAGTGTAAGCTCCTTGAGAAACTTACAAAGATGAATAATGATTATGTTGCTTCAGACTAGGACATGCAGTGGCTTGGCTGGGTGAACAAGCAGAGGCAGCAGGTGTAGAGATCTATCCTGGCTATGCAGGTTCCGAAGTTTTGTACCACGAGGACGGTTCAATAAAAGGCGTAGCAACAAACGACGTGGGAATCGCTAAAGACGGTTCTCCGAAGGAAAACTTCGAACGAGGCATGGAACTCCATGCCAAGTGTACAATCTTCGCCGAGGGCTGCCATGGCCATCTCACCAAGCAGGTGTCGAAGAAGCTAAATCTCCGATCGGATTGCGAGCCACAAACCTATGGCATTGGCTTAAAAGAGGTCAGTCTAGCTCCTTCAGTAAGGCACTCGGGTCTCTCGGTGTCACTTCGATAAAGAACTAAGAGGCATTGATTGATGTCTCAGGTGTGGGAAATTCAACCGGAAAAACACAGACCCGGAGCTGTGGAGCACACAATTGGCTGGCCACTCAATAAAAACATCTACGGAGGATCGTTTTTATATCATCTCAACGAGGAGACGCCATTAGTTGCCGTTGGTTTTGTCGTGGGCCTGGACTACAGCAATCCATACTTGCATCCTTTCAAGGAATTCCAGAGATTCAAGCAGCATCCTGCTATTCGACCAACGTTCGAGGGTGGAACAAGGTATTTAGATGAATTTTCCAGTTCTCTTCACTCTCTGAAATATTGTTATGATTTCCATATAATTACATATCTTAAATGTTTCAGAATAGCTTATGGTGCTCGAGCTCTGGTGGAAGGTGGTTTCCAATGCATTCCAAAGCTACAATTCCCCGGAGGCTGTTTAGTTGGGTGCACAGCTGGTTTCATCAATGTTCCCAAGATCAAGGGCGTTCACAACGCCATGAAGAGCGGCATGCTGGCAGCTGAGAGTGCAGTAGAAGCAATTATCGACGCGGAGACTAATCCTTCGGCCACTGCTGGTCTCGAACCAAAGAATTATAGTGAAAAAATCAAGAACAGCTGGATCTGGAAGGAGTTAAAAGAAGTTAGGAACTATAGACCGAGCTTCCACACGAGTCTAGGACTCTATGGCGGACTGATGCACTCTGGTTTCTCCATGTTAGTGGGAGGAAGGGAACCCTGGACATTGTCTCATGGTGGACCTGACAGCGCTAAGTTAAAACCTGCAGCACAATGCACACCTATCGACTATCCAAAACCTGACAACAAAGTTTCTTTCGATCTGCTCTCGTCCGTTGCACTGACTGGAACGAATCATGAAGCTGATCAGCCACCCCATCTCACTCTTCAGGACGACAGTGTGCCTGTGAAGAGGAACTTGGCAATTTACGATGGTCCTGAGGGACGTTTTTGTCCTGCTGGTAAGTCCATCCCACCCTCTCTCTCTCTCTCTCTTTCTCTTCTTATTCACTTTACGACGGTCCTATCGACTTGCCAATGTCACTCGACGGATTCCCATTTAAATTTGCACCCTCGAGAGAGAGATTTGAATTAGCACTTTGATGAGTTGTCTTCGCGCAGAGACACTTCGTGCGACCTTTCAAACTATCATCAGAATTCTTTTTTCCTTCCTTCTAGTTGGCATGGGAGGAAAGAATGAAATAAAAGGAGGGACAAAAAAAATTGATGAAAAAGTTGAGATGATAGTGGGCTTTGTGTCACGTCATCTTATTGGAATTCAACGAGCTCTTTATTTTCTCGCAAACCAATGACGAAGGATACTTAAGTAATTTTCTCTATTCATCGGGAAAACTGTTAATCAAACAATCATTTAATCCTGTGGAATAAAAACAAAAAAGACAGAAAGCGGGCAAACCTAGAATGAAGGAAGATAGAAACGAGTGCGGAGCCTAGCCAGTCAATTTTATCGTTTCCATTAATCACTCTGTCGATGGCCGTTTATTCGCGCGAATGGAATCACCGGTAGTCGGTCGATTGCTTGCGACAGTTCGAGGTATTATTCCGGAGACAGATTGTTCGACGCTTGGAATTGCTCCCCGTAAATCAGCACTACGTAGCAAAAAACGAAACCAAACAAATTAGAGTATATTTATCAAATTTATGCTACATCATATATTTTTTTCAATTTTCCTGAAATTTTCCCCAGCTGCCTATCGAATTTTTTATTCCAGCAATTCTCATGGGAGTCAATGTGCTGTTATTTATGCATGTTATATATAAATCCCAGTGGTGCCATCGAATATTGAAAGCCTCGAGTTTTCTGGACAACGATTGGGAACTCTGGGAACAATTTTTTTTTATCATCAAACTGTGTGTGAAGTGAATTCAACAACAATATAGAGTCCTTCAGCAGTTCTCTAAATTGGAATTCCAACGGGGTCAAGCAGCAGTAGCAGTATTCGTCGATGTATATAAATTCGTCGACATCATCAACTAATTAGCTTGAAGAGTGTCTGGAAGGCCAATTAAAATATAAAAAAAGGCCTAAATAAATGAAGTCAGTCACACAGAGTACATGAGTCCAATGAGAGAAAGAAGGAAAAAGAGGATAAAAAAATCACAGACAAAGCAACTCTGCCAAAAGCTTTGCGGTCTGGCATTCACATTGTTCCTCTCGCGCTCTGTGTGCCTCAGACGTATACGAGGAAAAGGAAAAGAGAAAACGAAAAAAGAAAAACCTCACACGTGTCTCTTTGCGACTCATTATCACAAGAAAGTCTCGCGTGTACGTTTCCTCACGCAAAGTGAACAATAAGTCGTCGACGTTTTGCCCATTGCAAGTTCCTTGGATGTATTCACTCTGTGCATTCGAAATGCAGTGGTGTTAGCATGGATGTGTCCACGTATACATGCATAGAACCTGAGCCATTTGTGGAGAGTGTTATAACTTCATCTGGGATGGAGTGAGTATATGTACATATATGGATACACATTCTCACTCACTATGACTGCATTTTCAATGCACCAAGCGAATACAAGACTCGTTGGAGACATGCAAACGAGCAGAATACTCTTAATATTTCAAAGTCTCCAAAGTCTTCAAGCATTTTCCCTCGACTCTTTTGTTCGTTTCACATCTTTAACAAAATGTTTCTTTATATCCCAAACATTTCTTACGTTGAATTAAATTAATTCTTCACCAAAAAAAATATCTGTCTAGCTAACACAAAAAAAAATAGAAAGCAAAACGAAATGACACCAACTATAAATTCTAGCTCCACTATAACTTTGTCGCAATCCAATGCGACTGCTCGGATCCGGAAGAAAAGGACTCGTGAAGCGACAATTTATTCCATCGAATCCCACGAGACTATACTACCATCGCGTACACCCTCCCCAGAAGTTTCCCGTTCGTTTTGCTTCCTCCTTATTTCCACCGCCTGGTTACTACTCCATGCTACTACCCTTCGCCCATGCTTCTCTCGCTTCTTCTTCGTCCTTTTCTGGCTGTTCGCGCCGGGAGTATCGACCGGTGTGTCCTTGAACCTGAGTGGCCCGGACGAACCCCGCACGACTAGACGACCCCTGACCAAGCTATACTATACACAACCAACTTTGGTATCGTTTCGCCCTCGCAGTCGATACGATACTCTCCTCAGGTTTGTGTCCGTTAATTGCTTGAGCGTCTGAGGATTCGACTTAACCCTCGACAACTCAAGGGCTTCACCATCATCTCCAGTATCTTATAATTTCATGCGATACCTCTCATAGTCTGCTCTTGAAGCCTCTTCTTCAATCTATACGCCCACAGATGTAATTAGCTCGATTGCCAAGTTGAGAATTGAAAGCTAAAAAAACCGATAAATAAACATAAAAGAGTTGAAGATAATTCATGAATACTTATTAGATTGAAAAGGTTTTTTTTTATTGATATAAATTATTAGAAATAGTCTTAAAACCAATGCCTCTGCTCTCTGAATATTTGGCTTTACTATCTCATCTTTTTGTTCTCACAGAAGATCTCTCGCACCCACGAATCAACCAGCACGAAAAGAGGGGGATGAAAATGACTGTGGATCGCTTGCAACCCGTTATTGCGCTCTATTGTTATCAAGCCAGACATTTCGATTACTCTTCGAATGAATCCCTTTTCCCTTTCTCTCTTTCTCTCTATACTCTTCACCCTGTAACAAACAAAAAAAGAACAAAGATGGCAAATTATATAGTGAATTATTTCTCTAATTTTTTTCTTCTTTTATAACAGGAACGACGTCTCGACATTAAATAACACATTCGTCCTTGTGTTGAGCTCGAAGGGATTTTATGGAGTCAAGGGGAGAAGAGGGAAGGGAGCTTTTTAGATTCGGTCGTTATACCAGACAGTCGATAACCCAGGCTCGCACCCCAGGAGGAAATGCGTCGTCTCGTCTGCTGAAGGAAAAGCTGAAGGCAGGGGTTGCGCCATGAGGAAACAACCCTCCGGCCATGTTCTATCTCACTTCCGCGTACTTCTGTGTGGAAGGAAGCATCGAGAAGAGGCTTGGTGGAGTGAGGTGAACACCGTATACACCGAGAGACGCCGCAGAGTGAAACCTGGGGGGATGAAAAGGCAGCGAGGGTGAATGAAGAAGTCACTTCGATCTGGAAGAAGAATAAGAAGAAGAAGAAGCAGCAAGGAAGATAGATAGATAGATAGAGATGAGAACAAGGTGCTATGGATGAGAAGGGAATAAATTTGTCTGCTTTACCAGTAACTGCTTGGCGCAGTTATACCACTACGATAATGTCGAGAGGAATATTAAGCGAGAATGCGTGAGTATGATGAGCATCAAAGAGAAAATATGTTGTTGAGTTTGTCGGCAGTCTTGAAAAGACATGGGAGTGGTTGTAATTCAGGAAATTCACACGATGGATAGAATGAAAGAGCTACCAAGGGTACAAGTTGATGGGACTAAAGAGAGGCAGAAGTATAGAAATGAATTGCTTCATGGGATTCATTTAAAATTCGTCGTTGGACACTTCTACGAATGAGAGGCGAGTTTATAGGGTGGAAGCTACAACTCACTGAGACCAGAGGGGATACGTGCTTTCAGAGACTCAGGAGAGCTATCTGAACACAGCGAGTAGGTAGTGCCCGAGCGTGGTCAGCCATGAATAGTGAATGCGGTCGAGAGCCAGTCAGACACACAAAATGTTCTATCCAAGCGAGTTGCACGATCGCCTCTGAATGATAAAAGACATCTGGACGATCGTCGCACTAGGGAATGTAACGATCCACGATTGAACTTGAATTTGGAATAAAAAAACATCATCTATCTGCAATGAATTGAAAGAAAAAAGGAGAGAGAATTTCAATTCTATCCAGGGAATCCGAATAATATGATGGAGAACGAAGATTGGATGGGGAATGTTAGGAATTGGAGTTGGAAAATTGCTGGCTTAGAATATCTTTTCTTGCCTCACACGTTTGCACACGGTTTAGATAAATCTGGCAAAGATGTCCGCCACGTCTGTAACGTTCATCCCTGCACGTCTGTCGTCGAGCTTAAGAGGCTTAGATCCGGGTGCACGACCGGACAATACAAATGGAGCGCACATGAGAAAGTACAGATAAAAAAAAAAACGAAATGAAATGAAACGAGAGATTGCATTTTGCTGTTGAGATGAAAGTGATATGGGCTTGTATTTGAGCTTTATTCCCTCACACTTTGCTTGGCGAGTGTATTTTTGCTTTGGATGATAAGCCAAAGATACATACATATGTTTTAGTTGGATAAGACAAAAGTGAAGTCTCTATGGATGAGGCTCTGAGGCCTCATTTAATTTTCAACACACGACAATTTATCTGTATACCTGATACAAAGCTCTTCTATCTCTCAACCCAAAGAACTGCCTCGAAACATCTCCTATATCCCAAGCTTAAACGTTCACTCGTTGTGTTCAGCCTGTCTTTCAGAACGTATTTGTCTTGGGGGAAACACCGGGAAAACCGAAGGAGCGTCAGGGGAATGAGAAATGCGCCGTGGGCACGCGATTTTCCTGGATCCACTGGGGGCCAAGCGAGTCCCGGATGCTGACGATTAATTTCGTTTGGTTTCTTATTCTCCGCGTATCGTTTTTTTCTCTCTCACTCTCTCTTTCTGTCTCTCTCGCTTGTACACCTACTGCAAAGCGAGATTTGCTGGCGAGTAAACTTGCCAGCAAATCCCAGGGAATTATGCGATGAAACACGTGCTGTGCTCTCTCTCTAGGGGCAGATTCTATATATACGTCTAAAGTTGCATACGGAAATAAGAATTAAATATTTTAATGTTTTCTAAATATCAATGTTTTAAAACGTTGAGGAACTAGTATTAGTGCCCCTTTTATAATGAGTGACTGTTGTTAATTAAAAAATGTTTTAAATGCAAATAAATGTAATGTAATTTCCTTCAGTTGTAATGTAGGAAACTGTGAAATATTTCATTTGGACAATTCCCCTGTGGAAATTTAGATAAACCTTGTTGTCAGGAAAATGCAATTGTAGAGAAATGTAGTTTGTGTTTTGAGTTTCAAGCACTCTCTGGTATCTTACCTCGTTGCTCGTGATTGTTCTAGGAGTGTACGAGTTCGTTCCACTGGAGAGTGGTGATGGCCAGAGGCTACAGATCAACGCCCAGAATTGCATCCACTGCAAGACATGTGACATCAAGGATCCGAGTCAGAACATCAACTGGGTGGTGCCTGAGGGTGGTGGTGGTCCAGCTTACAACGGAATGTGAAGGCTCTCTATATCGTTCACGGCTCCCTGGTACTTTTACGACATTCTCAATCTCTCGTTGATATCATTGATATATATATATATTTTTTATTTACTCGTTCT
>JABSMT010028252.1:0-15944 GCA_018902335.1 Eumacrocentrus americanus | reverse complement strand
ATTTATAATTATGATCAATCACAAAATATTTTAATGAATAAATTAATTTTGATTCGAAAATTGATTTTTCAATGAAGACATTTAAGTTTTCTTGAATATACTTACTGATTTTTATAATCAGCAGCATATACGAGTATTATCTAAGGACAGTAAGGTAAATTTATAGAGAGTACATGAGTGAAAGAGTCATTCAAAGTATATTGAGGCAATATATGTAAATTGCCAAGTAACGAGCTCATTATCAGCTAGCAGCTGCTAACAAGCACAGGTATTAGACGCCAATATTTATGCCGGGTTTTATTAACCAAGCGTATACTATATTTACACATGCCTATATACATATATATATACAGACTCTATTTATCTCATAATTTCTCAACTGCAATATAATAGTCATTACCACCCTCTCGTAGCTAAAGCTATCACGCCTATTATACGTGCGGTAACACCCCTATATTGTTGAAACGTGCCCATCAGTCGTAACTAGAGGATGAAAATACGTTTTTCATTGGACATATACCCACGTTCTATATTACATATACAGAAGCTCATGATAATACCTATATAACAGAGCTATTCAAAAATATATAAAATACACGATTTTATGGTCTGTCGCATACAATAAATATATTTTGTTACCTAGGTTAATTTGGCAATACGCCAAATTCCAATGGAATAATCCAACTAATCCCCCGTAATTGATATGCAAATTATCGTTATCCATTTACAAATATATATACACATATAAATATACATGTACATATGTATAAATATTGAGTTTACTTGTATTGCATTATTTCGGCATTAACCAAGTTGTCATGCAAAATAATTGGATTTATTGGCATGACATGAACGAGGTCGAGGTTGGGGAGGGGATGCTGGGGTCAGGATCAACTGTCACATTAACTAACGGCGGGAATTAGCGTCGACAAATTGTGGTACTCCCCTGGAAATTATGGCCCCGATTAAATTAATACAGCTAATCTCCACGATACACGTTGTTCACTGCATAATAATAAAAAAAAATTGGAACAGCACACATACCTAAAAGATAATTATTGAATGAACAAGATTAATTTGCAGTGGCATAAACACTATCAGTTAGCAGTGTAGTAACACATACCGGAAGAATTCCGCGCATTTCGACGGCATCGCCGCAAACTAAATTTGGACTAAGTGCATCCCTTGCCACTATGGCCTAAATGGTAAACAGCATTTAGTCCCGAGAGGCGAGGGGGTGGTACGTCCTCCGAGCATTTAGGTTACGCTCATGTAGGTTAAGTTGTCCGGCGGTAGATTCCAAGCTATATCTTTATACGTGTATATACATATACACATATATACTGAAATGTATATAGAACCGCACAATAACGTGAGACTGCGGTTGTTGCGCTCACGAAAAGGGCTTTCCCGTCCACCCGCACCCTTGCATTATCTCCAAGCACGTAGAAGCATCGCTTCTTTCTTTATGTCACTGATGTATACATATAGCCTTAGAGTATGGTAATTTTCTTCGTCATTTATTCATCGAGAAGACGAATAAGCAACGCGCATTATTATACAACTCGAAAAGCACACTTTTTATGTTCAATACTTTCTGGATTTCGTTTTTAGTTCCAATATTTCTTTTTTTTCTTTCACACTTTTCTTCTGGTTCTTCTCGTTATTATTATTATTTTTTTTTCTGAAGGATTTATAGACTTCATTTCGCGCCCGATACCGAAGTATTACGGGTGCCAAGTCAGCATCGAGCTAGTGCCAGACCCGGTTGAGAGCAGCCAAAAACTCTAAAATCACTGGCACGTGTAAAAAAAAATAGCAAAAATAAAAAAAAAATGAATCTAGAAAAATTGGAAAATGACATTTAAAAAATAATTGGATCGATCAGGCAGTGAATGGTGTTGCACGAGAATCGATTTTCGATGGCCCCAAACATGAAACACGAGCAGGATTATCTGGACGTTCCTGGTTGACCGATGGGAAAAATCGACGATATTGGAAAAACGGTATACAATAGTGTGGTTGACGTATACATTAAACTATATAGACACACGTGATGGCTGCAGAGATGGGTTAGAGTGGAAAACGATACCTATACTTTTATTTTCAATATTGAATTTTGTCCTGAACTAAAACTGAAATTGTCTGATCATGATGGATATACAGATCAAATATTCCCAATAAATTAATATTCTTCATCTATTGAAAATTGGTTACTGAGATTGTGGTTTCTCGAGGGAAGGGCTTCTCTTTGCCTGCCAATGCCATCAAAGCATGTCCGTTGCGGTCGTCTGGAAATAGACGTGATAGGATTTGTCTCAGTGGAGATATAGTATAGTGCATGTAGAATTAGCGGTGGCATTAGCATCAGGCCTTTCCAAGCATCCAAGAGGAATGGATCGAAAGGACCTTTTGAAGATCCTCATCATGGGATTATCAGATGAATCGAACCCCAAAAACTTTGGATTACCAATCTAATGGGATGCCAAAACTTGATCCGTTTCAATATCAGGTTTGTAACTGAATAGCAGTAGTCACCAGATTGATTAGAATTTTCCATTAAATTTGATAAATTTACCTCAGAATATGTGTATAATAAGTCCATGCCAACTAAATAAAGGAAGTTAAATACACCTTTATCAGCTAGATATCTCCAAATAGAGATAATTGGATATGGTAAAGCGAGCATGAAACTCACATCTCTAGGGTCGAAATCTGAGAGGATACTAAGTACTCAATGTTGGGTTGGTTTGGCCCTCGAGTACTTATCGCAAACAAGGAGAGCATATCTACTCCCAGGAGATATATCCAACAAGGAGGAGCCCAGTCGATGGAGAATAGACCGAGAGAAGGCATTTTGGATTCAACAACGTATACAATACCACTCTCTCTATCTCTGTTTAAAGCAGAATCGCTTTCATTTCCCATCCTATCTCGATCAGAGGTCTCTCCACTCGAGATTCGTCGGCGTTGCGATTTTCTTAGTTGCAAATTTTGTGTTCTCTATATATGATGGTAGTGGCGAATCGATAGCTCATCTTTACCAAGCAATATCGGTGTCTATATACATATATGATATGTATTTTTCGTTATTCCATATCAGCATCATTTTATTTATTACGCCCTGCAATAATCGAGTTTATTATCTCGTGGCTCTGTGAATGGTCATATGTTTGTTGAGCCTTGTTTTCCAAATAAATAAATAAATAAATTTTATCTCTGTGCTTGCGGTTCGGGCATCGATTCACGCACCAATTTGCGGTATGTGTATATATGATGTCGGCGATATGTATTATATTGGGCTAATGATCATGATGGTTCGAAATAATTAATTTCGATATTTTCTATAAACTATTCACAATGTTGAATACTGGGGAAATTAAATCGTCATTATTAATAAGCTCGGAGAAGTAATGATTTCGTATATGAAATTTATCATTTGATGTTGTAGATTGGTTCTGTGATTTCGTGTGTTTTCCAATGAAATTCTCTCATATATTATCAGGGAGATGAATGATTCCACTGCGGCTACTAGGTAACAAGCAAGAATATAATTTAAAAAGAAAAACAAAATGCAATTGTAGGATTTATTTGAAGATTAGTTTATGAATGGAGAAAAAATTCGTATTTGTATAAATTCGATGTTTCTCCCTTCAGCCGTTTCTATCAGCGTGCTCTATATCCGCCGACTCTAATCGAAATAAATCGAATTGCAGATTAAGTCTGAGAGCGCGAGGACTAAATGAGACTGGGGGTGCCACAGAGAAAACTCTCGTTGTCTCACTCTTCTCTCGTCGCGTCGCACACTTCTCCCTCGGTCCTCGTGTCGTGCGATGCCGAGTCAAGCGAGGAAGGAAATTGTTTTTACGGTAAACTTGGTCTTATCGGGAATCGCTCGCGTCTCCACTTGGAGATTCATTAGAGCGAGAAAGTTGTTCGTTTCCCGAAGCTGCTTCTCGATCTCTCGCCAGCTTCTTCTCTTAGAAGTCGAATCGGATTTCCAGCTGTCTCTCGTATTTTTGTTTCTTGCTCGACGTAGAGAAAATACTCGTAATATCGTCGTTGTTTTAAGGGAATTGGCGATGCAATCACCCACATATGGTGTATACTATTTCCAGAAGTCATGGCGAAGTTCGATTATTACTTTTTTTTTCATCTCATGACTTTAAACGATGATAACACCCATAATATTGCGTCGGAATTCTATGAGCACCATCGTGTTGGTTCTGAAATTCTCTGGGCTTTCCAAAAACCTACGAAGGAATTACTTTTAGATAATTAGAAGCACCTTAGCTTGTATAAACAGTCGATACTCTTATTGTTCAGCGGTAACAGTAAAAAATAGATGTTTTTTTCTTTCGTTATTCTGTCGAGAGAGAAAATAATTGGTACGTTGGCAATCCTAAAAGCACTGTCGCGAGAGAAGGCAAGAGACGATAAATTCGACTTTCGTTCCGTTTTCCCCATTTCGTGGGAAAGTTAGATTCGATAGAAAAGTCCGAAAAGCGTCACGTCGCGTTAGACTTGGTCGAGCTAACGGGAGCCGAGCGACGCAGATGCATGGCAAAGAAGCTGGAAGAAAGGGAAATGTGCGTTTCACTAGTCGCACGATTTTTCAGTCGACGCGAAAGCTCGGTCGATCGTATCCAACAGGAAATGTGCTGGTTTTTTTCTTCTACTTCTCATTTTCAATTCCGCACATAGAATTTCATTTCTATGCGACAGGATTATAAAGGTTATATGATATAACTATGGCGCATTACTCCGTGGTAATCCGCAATGAATTTATTTACTTTGAACGTGACTATTTTGTGGAGAATAACTTTTTACCAGAGGTAGATGCTTCTTCATGGTCGGTATAAAAAATTCATGTCAACCAGCAAAAGACTTTTTAACTCGAATGAAAACTCTCTGACTTCATGAAACATAACTGCGAGAAACGACCGCGGTAAATTGGATAGACGTGTGCCACCATAGTTAGATATATTCGCCTCTTGACAAGCGGAATTTCCACCCTTCAGCACTGTGGTGACAAGCTGTAATTATTAATTGCTATTCTCGGAGAATCCACTCAAATTAACTCGACTATGTGTATGTTTAGACACAATTTACGTAATGATGTCATAGCTGTATGATCACTTTGAAAACATTAACATTGACAAGGTTGAAGCTCAATTTCAAAAGTTAGAAGGAAGCTAAAAGTTGGAAGTTGGAAGAAGAAGTTAGAAGTTTTACCATATTTCGCAAAGTTTTGGAAATATGATAAATTTAATGGAAAATTGCAATAAAAATAACAATTGAGCTACAATTACTTCTACTTTTCGAAACTAAGGATAAACTTTAGTCCTGGTGCATCAAGTAACGACGTAGTTCATAATTAAATAAAGCCTTACAAAGTTCATGAAAAGACTCCAGAAATGAGATACATCAGCCCATGAACTAACTCAAGGTATTCTCGTAGTCGTCTCTGTTAACTGAAACTGATGGAACCACAGAGACATAACCTGTAGGTTTATTCACATCACAGAATCATATATACCACTTGTCAATATTGGTGTAGAGACAGAGGGACTACGAGGTATATTCGGTCACGTAATAGAGTCACGTTTACTTGTGTTATCAACTTTGAAAGTCATCTCATGCAATTAATTGCAAACATTTAATCAACATAGAATTTTAATAACAAAGCAATCAGCAAACTCAACTTCATATTCATTTAGTCAATGTGCAAAACGTGCATCGCGAGAGCAACGTGACACGAAAGAACCTTATTTGTCTTCTGGCTGACAACGACGAGACAATTTAACGCGCGAGATCGAGAGGAATGCGTTCATTCGCGCTGGAGTCACGTCCTCTCTCGTATTTGCTAAGAGCCTGTGGGCGTCTTGTATACAGCAGTAGAGAGAGCATATAGCAAGTCTCGGAGTGTCGGAAGTCAGGCGTATCTCCAGGTATTCGCTACCCTTATATTCGCTACATCCATCAAGCTGGATGAAACCGGGTCTCGCTGGTGCGGGTAACAGGTTCGCAGCACGCCAACGTCGTTGAGGGAACGAGTCAAGACATTTCAGGATGAGAGACATACTGTAGGTCGTGAGAAATAAATTGTCTTTACACAAAGCATGAACCTTAGGTATGAACACAACCCGTCTTTATGTACGCCCAATTTCTATGGGTACAAGATGTTTATTTATCATTGAGTTGGGCTTTCACAGCTATCAGAAGTAATAGGGATGGCACAAATTGTGTTATTCAAAGGCATAATATCGAAACTCTGTTCGATTTGTTTATAGTCACATGAGTGCTTTTTCAACCAATCACATTCAGACTTATGATGTTTATGATATTCGTCAAAGGCAAAAGCTTGCAACAAATTCACATAGATGCAATTCATTTCGATATGCTGGCAAAAGAGTGAAATGAACAGCTGTTCGCTGACCCATTGTACCCGCAATGTTCACATGCTTCGTTGACCAGAGTCTGCACCCGTCACCCAGCTCTTCCGTGCGTGGTTTCCGACATAAATTGCACCGGCCACAGCACGATCTTGCATTTAGCACAAGGGTTTCAAGCAAGCACACGACTCAAGACTTGCTAATTAATCACAGCTTGACAAATCTCCGATGCTTTCCTATGTGAGACAGTGCATAGCGGGTATATGCGAAAGTTCTTGCATATATACCCTTGAGCACTCTTGCCAAGCTATGAAATGATTTGATAAATGGTTATTTCAGTGCAGACAGGAATTCTAGCAATGTAGGTAAGTGATGTTCATAAGGTTATTAATTCAGATCTGAAACAAGAAAAGAGGTTCTTCAAACCATGAGAACAATTTTAATTGAAATCTTTTGGATGAAGAACTGCTTTCTTGACAAACGTAAACACACACACATGCCATGACATTTGTTTGAGTTGGTATACTAGCTAGAATACAAAAGCCAGTTGGATAAGACCTCCAGGCATAACAAGATATAAAGTTACAAAGACTCGTGTGTCCCGAGTTCAAGCGAAGCAACCAAAATAGTGAATCGCACGTTCTTGTATAGTTTGCAGTAAACGTCGACAATACGTGAGCTATCTGTAATTTACGAGTATTCACCACTATATACCCTTAAGCCATAAATGCAATCACACGCGAGCAGTATGGCAGAGGAAGCGCGACGATATTAGTTCTCGGTCCGCATACCCTGGGGTGAACTGCGGGGATGTTGCTTGATGAATGTGACATCGTCATCCGGCCTCAGTCTCCTCTATGATCAAGGGATTTCGTGGAGCAACACAATTACGCGTCTTTATCAAAGATCTCTTTCATACTATTTATAACCCTGAAATAACTTCACATCTGTTGACAGATTCGATATAGATAAGATTTTCATGGCATATAGGCTGTGTGGAATGATGATGACTACATAATATTGAGATTTATTTCTTGTGGTTTAGGTGAATGATGTCCACTCATCCTTCAAGCTCAGAAATCGATTATCTATTTATTATAAATGTTATTGTTACCCCAATATTCTGGCTGTTTCACGGCTAGAATTGATTCATGTGGGTGTGGCTCAGAGCCCTTGGGAATAAGGGTGCTTTCCCATTTCGAAATAACACTTGAATAGATATCTACTAAATTATATGGGCCCTTCATTGATGCTTCTTTTTATATTACCAGTAAATTTATGACACCATCAGCAGGCTTATAGTTTATTTAGTGACATAAAAAGCAGGAAGAATAAGAAGCAAAGGTAATATAGAGACATGAAGAAGTATTTCAATTCAGATTGAGGAGGAAGACTGAGGACGAGTTATAGCGAATATTGTAGGTACGTTTGGTAAACATTAATCTCCTGAAGACTGGAATTGACCTAGTCGATACATCTGAAGTTGGCTGGATGTATATATAGGTATATGTCTAGCAAAGAACCCTTTCTCACGCTACAACAAGTTTTATCCCTTTTGCAGTTGCTATACGACACCGGAAATCTATAAACGCCCGTGTGACCTTTTATGACGTTCCATCTTCGGGATTTTGTTGAGCTTCCGCTAAAGTTTGGATAAGTTGTTGGAAAAACGAAAAAATAAAATTGAGAGCATCGTAAAAAATTGGCGCATCGTTGCGCCTAAACTTTCTATTTGCTCGAGCAAAAGTTCAAAGTTTACTTCTTAAGTTGTAGTATGGTGGGATCAAATGATTTCATTCTGTTCGCGCAATATCCTCGGGTTATCTCACGTTATACTGCTATCGATTCGCGCACTATAACCAACTTCCAGCTTTAGATACAATGCAAAATTTTACAATGACTACTAAAGGTTATAGAAGTGGCTTAATTATGTTTATTTAAGATTTTCATGTCGTATAGTTTTCATGATACTCGGAAAAAAACTTGAAGATCGTAAATTTGGAAAATTTCAGTACCATAGAACTATTCATGTTTCTCATTGGACATCTGAAAGGACTTTTTCAATTCTTAAAACTGCACCGAACTAAACCCTGCGGTCTACCTATTCAACTTGGGAATTTCGCAGTGAATTGTAGTAGAGTATAAGATTGATTCGAATTTTTGTGTTTGACAAAGCAGTCCACTATAGACGAGATGTTATATGCACGATGTGATGGTTGTGTGCGTTGACGACCGCGCTGAATTTTCCCGTTGAACAACTAAACATTATACCTCTCTCTGTGAACCTTGATGTGTCAAAGAGAAGGAGTAGTGCTAGCTGTGACGCTGGTCACTCACGTCACACTGGTTTGGGTTTCGACCGCGCCCTTACATAACCCAAGCGCGTCCGTTTAATCAAAGACTTGGTGGAATGTTGGTGTAACCGCATTGTGCCCGCATTACTCTCAAGTACGACGGTACCAACTGCTACGTGGGTATTTGCTCGACGTGTTTCGCCCCCACAGAAAGCGCACAACGCCTTGTGCATCGTGGCCATTTCATAACAGCCGTTCTGCGATATCATTACCGACCATTCTTGAGTGTCAAAGCACCCTGTTTCCCTCTTGTCCTCTTATCCTGACAATAACGATCGCAGCAACCCACACTGTCAAAGGCATAGATGCCTCGTTGTGCCTCCGACAATTACAAACATAATGAGATAAATGTTCATTATGATCGTTAACCAAATTTTAGGATTTTATGATTTGTGTCAAGCATTATCAATGTAGCGTTCGATATTACTGAATTCTCACGGCGTTATATCTGGTTTAGATAGGGCTAGGGCAATTAGCAATTAAAACCATTTGACGCTATGTGGATTTAGCGAAATTGCTCAGCCACTACTGTTGCTATGTCCATTACTCTACATACTACGATAATATTGCCCTGCATTTGGATATCGGGCTCTGTATTATAATTAGTATTTGTTCCGGAATACATCATTAGTTGCACTGATTTGCGTTTAGATGTCGTACTGGAATCGTTCAATATTGCATTGACTACGTATGTTTGATGGGGTAAATTTAACGAGAGAAAGGTCAACAAATTCGACATGGAAGTTCAAGTAGTAATCAAATGGGGACATCAACTTACGTCGTTTTGAGCGAAAGTTGGAGTGATTGGTCCGTCGCTGGCTTCCCACTTGTCCGCTATACGAATGGTCTCCGCCGTTTTTTGCTGCACTGACTTCGACTCATCGAGCAGCGTCAGCTCGTAAAATTCTTGGATATCTGGAAAGGTAAAAAAAAACAAGAATTAAAATCAGTTTTATTTGGTGAATGTTGATGTTCTGATGTGCTGTATTACCTCACCTATAAATGAAGTGAAACAAGATATTATAATAGAAGCTCAAGATATGAATGGAACATTGTGTGTAGTAGTTACAAAATCATGGACTGTGACTGCGAGTTTCATACTCAAATAGCGCAATAGAAGTCGGTCCCGAGTCAAGTCGTAAAGGTCACTATAGCCGAGAACGTAGCGATAAGGGGAACATAATTTTCAATAGTTTAGACCGGCTCGGATAGAGAATGGTGACCCTCATGCATGTGGGCCTTGTGTGGACTGTCGAGGATATATATCATACCCAGGACGTGTCTGCTGCAGGTCGTCTGGGGGCAGTGGAAGGCAGTAATTTCTCTTACTTGTGCTCTGAGAAACGGTTCTCTGGATACTACAGTTTGCGGAATACATGATGATCTAAGATGTAACACCATCGCAAGTACTTGGAGGAGAAGATGCTTACTACGCCAATAGTATAATAATTACTATATGATCTAAAGTGATTTCAGTATTTCAACAAATTTGTTCGTGTTGAATTATTGATTGTATGTGGCCAAGCCGGTAAACAGTAAATTACCTAACTACGCAGCTTGTTGTGTATAATAGCTTATGTGCATAATTTGGATATATATACAGTTCCCAACAAGAAGTTACTCGCCAGGGACTAGCGGAAATGTGTTACGCTCTTGGGATAGTATAATGAACGACAATTCGGAGCAGTTCTAGAAGTGCGACTCATCGATTCGTTGATTCCGTACAACCAACTTTCTAAGCCCCGGCGAAATGGGAACCGGAATATAGATGGATAGATATGTAGAGGAATTATACAAAGGAAATCCCTTCGCATGCAAATTTATAAATCATTGATCATTGCTGTAACATTTTGATCAAACAAGAACTTTCATTATTACAATATTGTAGAATTACAAAACATTTTTTGATTTTCATGTAAAATAATGGTTTTGACCAATGCATCAATTAACATCTTGGTCTATTTACCCTTTTGGCATTGCTTGAAACGTTATGTACTATAATTTTTTCCAGGACCGACAGTGCAAGCCTCTTTGTCATCACTATGGTTACCCGTGTCACAAATGTCAACTTGGATCAGCATGTTTCCCCGATTCACTGATACATTATATATCTAGGGGATTTGCATAAAGATTTATGAATTTATTGTGTTATAACAAAGATTTTTCAGTGATAAAGTGGGCTTTAAGAAAATAATAATAATAATAATAATAATCAAATACAAGTGTAACATAAAAATTTTTCCTGCTGCTGCTGACATGAAGTCTTTGAGCCTGTCAAGAGACATTACACCGATGGATTCATTGTTCACGTGAACAGTATACGATATATATAGCGGACATTTTTATAGACGAACGATTCGCCATTAATTTGTTCTGCATGTCTCTCGCTCGCGCCCACTGCCCGCGGGGTGCATTTAATCGGGTTGGGAGGGCAATGAAAAAAGTAATAGGTCGAACGTTGGTGGGAAATACCGGGTGTCGCGGTACCATAAATTTTTTCAACGCCCGGATACACCCCTTATATCACTTCTTGTGATAGAAAAAGACTGGGTTCGATCTCTGTAGCCATAGTTTTTTCCCTCCATGTGATGGATTCAGTCATCGTATCGTAAAAGTATCTATTCTCTCAGGTCTATAAAACCATACATAAATTCACTCTTCGAAGGTTTCAAAGAAGAGTTGTATAAGCGTGTATGTGTATATGCGCTGGAATTTCACAGTTTTAGGGTTTATACAATGAATATCTTTGGTCTACAGTCACGTGAGACCGCTTGCGAGTGTCCCGAGAGTTATCCAGAGAAAGTTATGCGCGAGGTGTGGTTTTATGTCGCTTAATATTCTTATCGCGTAGGTTACCCGAAGGAATTAAAAAGCTATCTCGAATAAAGTTTACCACTTTAACAACGATAAAAGAGCAGTAATACATGGATTTGTGCACTTTTTTAAATTCACAAATTCTCTTGTATTTATAATATTTCTTGTAAATTCTTGTAAATGCCTGAAATAAATTATACATATAGAATTTATACAAGATTTTTTTTCCTTTTTATAGTTAAAAATGTAAATGTTCAAAGGTTCGCCATTGCCAAACGCCGTTTGACTTTACCGGTAGTTTCTGCGGTTACACTTGCCCATTAACGATGTCATTCCTCGGAAAATAGGAGGCCGTGACTCAGTTGATCCCATGCCAAATACTAATGCACATCCATTTCTGAATTAAACGAAATGTCCGGCAGTAAATTCTATCTTTTCTCGTGAACAGTTATAAATTGAGGAAAAGTATTTTTATTGAGCATATTCATTAGTATAAATGTTATGCCATTTGTTTTTTTCAGTTCAAGTATTATTTGGAATATTTTAATGGAAAAAAAATGTCGAATTCTCATTTCTTAATCGAACAATATTAGATGGAGATGTTATTCAACTTTCAGATTTTACTCGTGGAATCAGGGGGGGATTTCAAGGGCTTTTCCTATCCTAGAATTTGCAAGTCCGAGTACGTCCTCGAGACCCGGAAATTTGTCACGGGAAAGGCAAGGTCGTTTGTCACTTTACTCAAAATTTCATGCTAAGAGCAGAATATATGTTAGGTTTTCGTGTCTAACAAACATGAGAAAGGGCAGATGCTTTCTAAAGTAATAGATGATGAGGAAAATTATATTCCAAGCCCTTTCATCAACCGACGCGTATAATGCAACAAAGGTTTACAACATGAACTCCAACGATCAAAGGTATATTGATTCCCTTTGTTCATACGTACAAGGCTGTCAAAATTCGTATTGCTATACTCAACTATAGTTTGACTATGCTCCCGCATAGCCTTGTGCTATTCTCGGTACCTGCTCAACAGCTTTGTAGTCTAACGAGAATAATCATACACAGAACACACATGTCGGTGCAATACTCCATGTATTTTACGGTTATACTTGATCCCTTCATAAAACTCGCCTTTGTGCTGCTCAACAATGCATTCACAAATTAATGATCAGTATGACGTGTTTATGCTTTTGTAAAGAAATTATAATAATAAATAATTTTCTTTTCATTCATCGAGCTTACAAATATTTTCAATAATGAAGTTAAAACCAATGGGTTTTCCGCCAATTTTCCCTGTATAATATTTCACTATTTTCATGAATGCTGCTCAAGTAATCAGGTAAACATGAACCCATTATTATTCCAGGTTGCCTGATGTTTGTTGTGCTTTCAAGCATCAGCTCGTTGGCGTCCGCATACATATTACAATTCAGCCTTCGACGGCGAGCTTTCACTGCAGCACAATACCCTTGTTGAACCTTCCAAAGAATAATAAAAAAAAATTATGTCCTCGCGTTGTGTCGCAGAAATTTAAGTATTCTCAATTATATCGTGAATGCCTTAATTAATAATTAAATTCCTAAGTATAACAATGGATAATTCTATAGTTCTATAGTACATCAGCTTGTTAGGATAAAAAATACCTCTGAAGCATCCTGTGTAGAGTACATCATTAATTTTCACCCGTTTAATTTATTTTTACGGGAAACAATGTCAGAAGAGTGAGTTACGTAGATATACTCGGTTTGCCAGTGGAAATTCATATGCGTCTGTGCAGCATACAGTGATAATGAATTCTTTGTAAATTTAAATTATGAAAATTAACGAGGAGCGGCGAAATTTTATCCTAGCTTCTGCACTAATGTTTCTAGAAAAAAAAATGGCTTCACCCATTTATTTTATTTCCCAACATCATTGCTGCTTTCTCTGTCACTTTATATAAGAATGATCTCATTTAGCAGAGACGATGAGAACTTTCATATTCGAATCCTCCAAGCCCTGTACTCTGACTGATGTCTACCCAAATCAAGTACACGTGAATGCTGCATGTATACATGCATTATTTATACGGAATACAAAAAACTAAATTCAACAATTTTGCGGTAGATCATTTGTCGCAAATGTTTTTTTTTCTGAAGGAAAAAGATGAAAAAATAAATTGCGAATTCACCGACCGACACTTAGAGGAGTAAGATAAATGATCGGAGAGGTAGATGGTACAGTATCTAGAGGTCACGAGACGAACCATTTATCACTTTCTTCATATTTATTATCGAGACTTCTCCACCGGCTATAATATACAGTGTTGTGAGGTATTTATTCGTATCAACTTGCAACATGGGCAGAGACTAGGAAAAGCTGTCATTATTCATCGACAGTACGCGACTATATATACATACATACATATATCCCATTTCGCAAAAGGCTCGTTGAAATGGATTATCGATTCAATATCAACGCGGTCAGAAGCAGAAGACAATTATCTAGAATGCGCCCATGTTATGATGGCGAAATCGATACATTTATGTTGGGAGTCATGGTGCCTCTATATGAAGGCTCTCTATATAAGCGACCACATATGAAATCGATTCTCGAGAGATGAACTGTTGAAGCGAAAATACGAGTCGACACAGAAGTACATGGCAGAGTAGAGAGGATGAACGAGAAATTCAGCAGAGCGCAACACTCTATAGCTTCTAGCCGCTCTCCAGGACGAATTGCCACTCGGGTGGTCAACGAATGCGCCTCAAATGGATTGGAACTGGCCTAGGGCCATTTAGTGTCTGCTCGCATGTAAAATGGTACTCTGACATTTAGTCTTTATGTCCCTCTGGAACAAAAAAAAAGAATCCCGATGGTTTCTTTATAAAAAAAAATATAGCTTACTGTTTTATCGACGGAGGTCTAATAAAACTCGAATATTTCCACTGATGTCAGTAGCTCACCGAGCGTATCGGGGCCCAATGAATATATTCATTCAATCTAGGTTTGTTAACACAATCGATCCAATTTGCTAATCAACTCGTCGACGACACATTGAAAATTATTATTTAAACCAATGTAAAACATCATATGACTGCAAGTTAATTTTCACGTGTAAATATATGTTCGACTTCTCACACACGTTCCACAATGAATTTATCGCGTAGAGTCGAGTGTATCGTACGTGGGGACTAAGTATGGGTAATTATCCAGAGTGGCGTCGCGCAATGCTCATCCCCCAGTCCTCATTTGCTCCTCCACCTCTCCGCGCGGTGTTTTAGCATCGGAATTTATGCCATTCTTTAAGCCACGGGGTCCGTTGAAAAATAGGTATTCTCATTTCGTTGAGAACGGGCACGTAAAGAAGCACAGAAACAAAATTTAATAACACGATTTCGTGGTGTAACGCCAAAATTAAACTTGTGAAAAGCATCGTTCCGCCGTGTTGGTAGAGGGAAAAAAAGTGGCCGAGAACGTCGCACCGGCAAAGCTTTCTAATTTTCGAGACTATTTACTGCGACACTTTTACCGCTGCAAAAAGTCGCCGACGCGAAACCAATTTAACTAAAGACATTACGCTCGTGGTTTCGTTTAGCTGCTTAAACAATATTGTATTTATTTATTTTTTTCCCTTCATTTTTTTTGCATATAAGCCCAGCTATATTATTAAAAATTTCTGTGATTTTCAAGCACAAATGCTTTTCGAAATTCATAAGACGCTGGTAATTGAATTTGAATTAATGTAAGGATACATATTAGATTTAATTCCGTCTTTGGAAATGAAGACAAGCTAAAAATTAACCCTTTCGAGGCTGATGATGCCAATTGGCATTATGACAATGTTCTGAATTTTGAGAGATTTCTTTTCTATTTTATTGACTAAATAATTTCTGTCTTTTTGAAGATATTCGACTATATGAGTTAAAGTGTAAAAAACTATCATTTAACTGAGAAAAAACAATTGTTCAATAGTTATGGGACAAAAATGACGAATCGGTATTTTGCGATTTTAATTGTCAATTGGTCATGTATATACTATAATTGATCGAGTTATACATGTTTGATGACGAAAACAAAATTGAGCCTGAAAGGGTTAGGCATAGTATTTCAAAATTCAATTCAACATACCATTGAATTTTCAAGACCATTAAAATTCAATGATATGTACAAACGGAATTTTCAACCGCTATTAATAATTTCCAGTTAACGCTTGATAATTCCACTACAGGTGTGTATTGAAATTTCAAATATTGCCCGAAAATTACGAATATTTTGAATATTCGTTGACACGTGTGTAATTGAAATTTTAAAAGTGAAATCTAATGAAATTTAATGTTCATTTACAATTGTTAAAAACGTCAAAAACGTTTTCTTTAATTTCACAGGAAGTTCTCTG
>JABSMT010028141.1:0-15955 GCA_018902335.1 Eumacrocentrus americanus | reverse complement strand
TAATTAAAGATGATAAATATTTCGTGGTGGCTATTTAAAAAAAAATAATTAATACATTTCAGTATTTCTCTACGTGGATATGTACAGGTATAGCTATGGAATATCGATTCATCCTCAAAACATCATGAGAAAAATACAATCAGCGACGATTTGTTCATTGTATTGGTGTATTGCTCTGTGACGATTTGAGAACAGTCAATCCCACCCAACTGTATGTATACATATATATGTATATAGTATAAGCGGATGATGTGCTCACACAAAATCCCTTCTCATACCTCCCTAATTACTATTATCTAGATTTTATTCCTTCTTTTGTTGCACAGATTCCAAATTGAATGAGAATTCTATTGTTCCGGTATTATTGTCTGCTAAAAAGTCCGGTGAATAAAACGAATATATGGGGAACGTATAATATTTCCTGGGTTTTCTAGAATCGAAAAAAAAAAATTAAGCAGGAAGCAAACTAGTCCATTCACTTCACAAATACTAAAAATTAATCCCTATCATTGTTTTTATTTTCTAAATTGAGTGAAATTAATAAATTAATTTTAAAGGTGTATTAAAAGGTTTTACGTTACTTTTCTATTATTATTTGTTGTATTTCAATTTGTAACGTAATCTTACAAGAAAAAAATAAATGCAGCAAATAGTTGCATTGATGATAATAATAAAAAAAAAATACTTAAATTTATTATTTGATTTTGCAAGATATTACGTATCACTGCGATACCTCATGCGGAAGTATCCCCTTCGAGGATCTCGACTAGTGGGTAAGTCACGCTCGCCACCGGCATAGGGTACACCGGATCTGTTCAACTGTAGCAGGCCAGAAGGGACTGGCATGCATCCAATTAAGCAATTGACGTACTTCAACTGAGACATCAGAAGCGGAGTATTTATATACAGCTTTTTCTTGTCCATGTCCACACCACGTACAATCCCTACAACAAAATAAGAAGAAAAGAATAAATAAATTGTCTTTCGCATCGATACAATACATGCAATTTCATCAGAGTTAAATGGCTTACCGAAGCCATAGCAGGTCGCCAGTGGTGCTCTCATCAGTACTTCTGGATAGGACGCCGAGTCATGACCAGAAGATTCTGGTTCTCGGTCTTCAAAATCGCTGCCACATAGAGCTACGATGTTTCCATTCATTACAGACAAAACCTGCGAGGTCAGAGGACGTCCCAGTGATATTTTTACTGATGAAAAAGGAACTTCATAAGGAATTACTCCGTTAATGGTCGGTTGAACTTTGTCATCGTACGAACTAGAAGCTTCTTGGGGTTTAATTATCTCACTCAAGTAAGCAAGCATGGCAATGTCTCGTTGCTGATGAGGTTCGATATTCCAAGTTTCTGCGAGACTACTTCTCGACTCAGCTCGAGAGTCAATTATGTATAATTGGTATTCAACAGATGCGTTTGCTGTATTTTCCGATAGAATCCCCCAAGTTGTCCAGGCGTTAGACTGATGATTTATGATTTGATGAGTGAGAGACTGATCGAAGTTATTCTTGGACCTCTTGGAGGAGATTTGAATGATGTCTGTAGGCTGAAGAGACTTGATGGCGTAGCACATGATATCCCACCCGACTCCTTTGCAAAAACCCATGGTATTCACGACGATGGGTACTTGATTTTCCTTGGAATATTCATTCAAGTGTTGCACTAATTCGTTGATTGCTGCTATGTAGTTTGTCAGGCAATGAACTACATCGACTCCGCCAATGTACTGCTGATAGTACGGTGTCTTGAAATGAGTGAAATTGGGACCCAAAAGAGAACTCTTTATGATATTCATGGAGATGCAACCGGGTGGTGTAAACTCAGCCTGGCCTGGATCCAGATCTAGGACAATAACTGCATCTGATTTTTCCAATATTCTATTCACAAGATATCGTATGGTTGTAGACTTGCCCACACTCTTTCCACCAGCTAGAATTGTCCTCAACGTTTTATTAGTTTCCCATTTATTCAGAATTGTTTCTGTTACCTCTTTTACATTATCGCAGTTGATTACTTGTCTTCCTGAATTCTCGGAGTAAATGTTAGCCTGCAGGACAATCTCAGCTCGTTTACGATCTGCCCAAGAGTAATTCGAAGCATCTTCAAGCTTTGGAAAGAGTCTGTGGGTTGAATACGTTCCAAGAAATGTCGTTAGACTGTTTTCTAAATTTTGCAGGATTATTACTGCCCAGCCTGCTTGAACATTATTTATGTCTGATTGCAGGGCATTTGAGATGTTACGATCGATATTATCGTCTTTTAATGAATCCCAGACGCTTGATACATTGGCTGTACATTGTTCGGACACTGTGGCTTCTATGGAAACGAGATTAGTGCCTCTTGATGAATAAACTTCTACTGGTGTGCTTGTATTGAATTTGTCCAGAGTTGCTCCATAAATTTTAACTGATCCGTACAAGACGTTAATTCTCAATTTTCCATGAAATGAAAATTTACATTCAGGCTCCATCACACAAATGACTTTACTTCTCAAACTGTAAAAGTGTGGGGCTGGACCTTCCTCTGTGTTTTGTAGCGTATCATTAAGAATTGATGCCACAGATTCATTTTGCATGAGATTGCTTTTGTCGTGATTAATAATTATACTCTCATTTAAATCCATGAGTTCATTAGCTTCATCAACAAATGCAGATCCTGTTCCGTCTTTTGCTGAACTCTTTTGAGTGATGACACCAATCTGGGGTGATTTATCATGCTTAGTAGTGGCATTCTTGGACTTTTTGTGCTTTTTCATTTTAATCGGAGTTGGAATAATAGATTCTCCAATAGTAATTCTCGAAGTTGTTGTTCCCTCCTCTATGCTTGATATAAAATTACTTAGAATGTTATTCTTCCTTAGAGATATTTTATATTTTGTATGTAGCCGTAAGGTTTTAGGCATTGCAACAGATGGGAATTCATCTGGCTTTGTCGCAATGATAACTGGCATACCAAATTTTTTCTTCTTCATCTTTGATGAGACAGAACGAGTCGAGGTCTAGAAAAATAAATATTTAATAAAATCTTTGCAATTATGTTGTCAAAAATGTCATGCTTACATTTAAATCACAGAATATAGTCTTCTTTTCTTTCAATCTATTTTGTGCTTTGGTGATAGGATAGGTCTCAATTGGATATCCATTTGTTTGACTACTGCGAAATGCAGACTCTCTAGGAGTTTTGGTCTTCTTCTTCGTTATCTTCATCTTTACAATGTTGGGCAAAATACAAATGATTTTCGGTTGTAACCATGCGGATTACAATAGGTTATAATTGTCCATGAAAGACCACGTGTGTTTGGTATGTTCAAAAACGATTACGACGTAAGATGTCGATATTAGACACCGAATAAATCCCTGTTTTACCGACAGACACGTTCCGGTGTTCACGACACGACGTTTTGTAGACGACGCTGCGGTTTCCTAATCGAATACAATTGTTTTTTAAGCAATTACACTAAAAAATAAACGAATATGTAAGTATAAACATTCAAATTTACATATAATTTAAATTTGATTACATTAAGACGATTTTTTCCAAGCGATAGAGTGCCTCGACGAACCTAACCTCAAAAATGATGTTTTGATTAAAGTTTTTATAAAAATTTCAGGGCTTCCCTTGCTAAACCAAAGTCTGAAATGACTCCAGAAGAATTAGCGAAAAGAGAGGAAGAAGAATTCAACACAGGACCACTTTCAGTTTTAACACAGTCTGTGAAAAATAATACTCAGGTTTTGATCAACTGCAGAAACAATAAGAAGCTCTTGGGAAGGGTAAAAGCTTTTGATAGACACTGTAACATGGTGTTGGAGAATGTCGAGGAAATGTGGACAGAATTGCCACGAACTGGGAAAGGAAAGAAGAAAGTTAGTTGTTTTTCTATAACAGAACAATTAATTACAAATTGTCGCAATTTCTTTTATTAAATAACATTTGTTCGCAGGCAAAACCAGTTAATAAAGATCGTTTTATATCCAAGATGTTCCTCAGAGGGGATTCCGTTATCTTGGTACTACGAAACCCACTGGCTACTGCATCCGGAAAGTAATCAATTTAATAAAGGATATTTTCTTTTGTACTTTGTAAAATTCAAACAAAAATTAAACTACATAATTTAAGCTATAAATTTGTCATTTATTTCCCTCGTGAACACTGAAAATCGTGTAATTATTATTGTGAAACAATAACAAAAATTGGTTGAGTGCAATTTTACAAATTTATTATTCGTGTTACAAATTATCAGTAATTAATCCTTCTCAGCAATGGCAGTTAGATGCTTATCAACTTCCGTCTCTGTAAGTACACTGAAAAAGAAAAAATTATTAATACCAAATAATGGAAGAATTAATTAAAAAAAAGAATAGAAAATTAATTTACCGGAATTTAGGATTATCCTTAGAAACCACACCAACTTCGATCTCAGATGGTTTAAAATCCACCGACAAAACTGTAGACAGACAAGTAATAGCCAATTGCACAGTTTCGTCAAAATTGTAATTTTGCTTTTTCTTCAACTTCTTCTCCAAATACGAATTAGCCTCAGTCTGTCTAGCACCAACTGAGATAGCCCTGTATCCACAGAAATATCCAGCTGGATCAGCTTTGTAGATGGAAGGACCCTTTTCTCTATCGTATGCAATGAGTATCATTGAGCAGCCTAGTGGTCTCATTTCAGCATTCTGTGTATAGACCTGGCTTATATCTGCCACACGACGACACAGAGTGTCGACTGGGATTTCATATCCAAATTTATACTTGAAATTAGCTGCTTCGTAACGTGCTCGCTGTACTTGAGACTTGCTATCAGCTGTAATTAAAAGAATAGAATTAAATAACTGCTCTCAGCTATACAATAGTCTTTTTAATGAATTTTTCTTCTAAATAATGTTATCTTCTCACCAATCATGCCAGTCATGACACATCCAATATTCTCAGTAAGTTGGAATATATGGGTAACGCTGGAGGCATCGAGAAGCTTGTCCTGTGAAATAATTCATTCATTAGGAAATGAGTTTTATCCAAAAGATATCCAGAGGAACAAAAGAGAGGTTATGGCTTACAGGGACTTTCTTTTGTGTAGCAAAAACTGCGGTATCAACTCCCTTGACGGCGACAGAAGTGAGGCCTCCTTGATTGATTGCTTTGAAGGCATATTCTGCAATAATAAACAATTGTTTAAGTATCTAATCGTTGAAAAGCCAAGCTCAAAAGTGCAGATAACGCCGTGTCATCCTGTACACAAACTTCTCAGAATTGGCTTTAAAGTGTCCAAGGACTCACCACAGATCTCAGATATTAAAAGAAATTATTTAAATATTGTTATTGAATACTCACCGACTTGATAAAGTCGCCCTTCAGGTGAAAAAATCGTAATATGCCTGTCAAAACCTGCACTACTGCCTCTCGACATGTTGGCTAATGCAGAGAGGTTGGTGTTTGCGTTCAAAAATGGATTGTCACATTGGATTGCTCCAACAGAAGTGTCCAATAGAGGGATAGGGATCAACGGAATAATTTTGAATCTGATGGCGGGAAATTCAAATGAATTTTGTCATGTTTCCACATTATTTTGGCCGAAAAAATCAATCAAAACAATTGATGCTCATTCAATTTTTGATTTGTCATGCAGTTTATTAACACCTAATATTTATCAATTAATTAATTTCTACTTTATTCTTGAGCTTTGAATAAATCTACTATTGTGGACACAGCATCATTGCATTGAATGAAGGTTAGATAATAGGCATTAGAGTCTAAAAAAAGTGCACGCGAGTGCATCAGTATGATAAAAGCTCTATGATAGCTCTATCTACATGACATTGACATCGTCAAGTCCATTTGCAGATTAACAAAGAATGTGCTCATTGAGCTATGGCATCAGGAAATAATGAGACATTTGATCCAACGGGTAATTTATAAAACTTCCATTATTGTTTGTCGTAGACTTTTATTAATATTTCTCTTGTTTGTGATAAATTGTAGATCATCAGCATATAAGATATAATCCATTGAAAGGAGAATGGGTTTTGGTATCACCACATCGAATGAAAAGACCTTGGGGAGGTCAAGTTGAGCCATCGAATGATGAAGACCTTCCAGACTACGATCCAACTAATCCATTGTGTCCAGGGAATCCTCGAGTCAATGGCAAGGTTTGCATCGATATTATTTACTGTATGAAAATATGTATTACCTATAGGTTTATGTTAACTTTGATGCAATTCTAGGTGACACCAAAATATGAACACACATACTCATTTGTGAATGATTTTCCTGCACTGTTAGAAGATGTACCTAGTCCACCGAGCTCGAGCGATGAGCTATTTCAAATGGAGGCTGCAAAAGGAACTTGTAAAGTCCTGTGCTTTCATTCAAAATCCAATGTAACTATTGCCTTGATGAAAGCTGAGGAAATAGTGGAAGTAATTAAACAGTAAGTCGGTCAAGGATACTATTAATAATTACCTGATTTATTTTCCTAAGTGTACTTGACAAATTTTTATGGTGCTTTTTACACAGGTGGAGAAATGAAATGATAGAGCTTGGAAAAAAGTGGACTTGGGTGCAAATTTTTGAGAATAGAGGAGCTCTAATGGGCTGCAGCAATGCCCATCCTCATTGTCAGATATGGGCTAGCTCATTTTTACCATTTGAAGCAAAAAGGAAAGCACAACATCTCAAAGAATATTACTCTAAGCATAATCGTCCACTTCTCATGGATTACGTGGAAAAAGAATTAGTCAAAAAGGTAGTAACTACATTGACAAATCAAAATTAAATTCGATGGATGTATTCTTTAATAATTTCACAGGAACGAATTGTAATTGAAAATCGTGACTGGGTCGTCGTAGTTCCATTCTGGGCAGTGTGGCCTTATGAAACAATGGTGCTTCCAAAAAGCCAAGTTTCCAGGATGCAGGATCTTACAGAAGCTCAACAAGAGTCTCTTGCAGTTATAATGAAGAGATTGTGTACAAGATACGACAATTTATTTCTTTGCTCTTTCCCCTACTCGATGGGCTGGCATGGAGCACCCACTGGACCACTTATTGACAATGATCGTCAACACTGGACCTTCCATGGAATTTATTTGCCTCCTCTGCTTCGATCAGCAACCATAAAGAAGCACATGGTAGGGTATGAATTATTGGCACAAGCTCAGAGAGATTTAACGCCAGAGCAGGCAGCTGAGAAGTTACGAAGTCTTTCTGACTCGCACTATCGTCATCCTGAGATGAGTTTGACCTTTGATCAAATTACCAAATATAGCTAGTCTTCATTAAAAGTTGTTCCTATGTATATAAGAGATGTCTAACACTGTTATCAGTCGACTTTGTATAGAAATATATATATTTACATTATGTTACAAAATAGTGTAACCCTCAACAGAGCGTAAACGGGCATTATTTTACTACAATGTGGAAATTAATAAATTGGGAATGTAGAGTCAATTTTACGTGTCCATGAATGAATGCCTCCAATAATATCCTTTATTCTGTTCGATGTATCGTCAAGGGATTCTTTCAGGAGCCTGGCTGCTCTCTGTGAATCATTCCCTCGACGACATAGAACATACACTAAAAACATTCAAGTTATTGAGTAACGTTATTCATGACTTATATTAAATTATTTGCTTACCATTGGTTTCATCATTTTCCTTCAATTTCTCAGCTATCACATTCGTAGCTATCTCCAAGCCTCCTTTCTTCTTCAATTCCCCGTATGGTATATTCGTTGCATCGTCCAAATGACAAATTTCGAATTCTTCTGAAGATCGTACGTCTATTAGCAAATGTGGTTTCAATGAATCTTTGATTTCTTGATATTCCTCAACAGTAATTCTTTCGTCATTCTCAAGGAGTCTTAAATTTGGATTTTTGTCGTTTGCTTTACTGCCACAGAACTGTTCATAGTCCAATAATTCATTTATCGTGGGATTTGCGCCACAAATAATGCAATCAGGACTTTTTGGACGTAATCGTACAGTTCGAAAGGTCGCCTCGATTCCATCGAAGAGCATCAATCGACCAGAAAGCACTCCAGGTATATTTAAAATGACTTTTAAAGCCTCTAGAGCTTGTAAAACTCCAATTGTCCCAACAGCTGCAAAAACAGAAGTGTGGAAACCTGGATATATATTAAAATTCTTGAACTATTGGCTGGAAAATATTTACCTGCACCAAGAACACCACCATCTCCACAATTAGTCACAGTTTCTGGTGGCGGTGGCTTCGGGAAAATACAACGATAGCAAGGCCCGTTAAAATTATATACAGTTAACTGTCCCTCCATTTTCAAAGCAGATCCAGAAACCAATGGTTTCTTGCTCAAGACACAAGCATCATTCAGTAAATAACGTGTGGGAACATTATCAGTGGCATCAAGAATCACGTCGTACTGCTTCACAATGTCCATCACATTACTGCTGTCCAGCTGAACCTTGTAAGGTGTAATTCGAACGTTATCATTGAGCCTGAAATAATTTTTTTTCACAATAAATTTCTACTGCCTGAGCAATTGTTATACAAACCTATACCTTTTGAGACGTTCAGCAGCAGCATCAACTTTGGCTACTCCAATGTCGTTAATAGTAAAGAGTAATTGTCGATGGAGATTCGTCATTTCAACAGCATCGTAATCGACAATACCAATGTGTCCAACACCAGCTCCAGTTAGATATAAAGCTGCTGGGCATCCCAATCCTCCAGCACCCACAATGAGCACAGAGGCATTCTTCATCTTCACCTGACCTACAATTTAGTACAAAATTAATTCAAGAAACAGATCATTGTACATAATGATACTTTTTACTGTATTACCTTCAACTCCAATGTCTGGAATCAAAATTTGCCGACTGTATCTCATTATTTCATCATTATTCAAACCATTTTTCTGCAGTATTTCTTTCCCTCGTCTCAGATTGGCGAGGTTATCCTCCTTTTCTTTCAATAACCTCCTTAGGTCATCAATTTCACGAATTAGTACCTCTTCATCCATTTCTGCACAATATAAACGATAATATCAACAATATTAACAATATTCTTAACAAAAATAATGTCCTTTCATAAAGGAAAGTATTCGAATACTTTGAAATGTGATTGTGCTCATATGTTCTTCTTTACCGACCGAGAGCATTTTCAAAAAAGAACAAATTTAACAACGCCGTGATTGGTCGATTTGTCTACACGTAACACATTATCAGCCAATAGGACACGAAACTCAACGGAAATGTACTGAAATCCTGTCCAATCACGACACCATTGAATCGGTCAATACCAATAAAATGGCGGTATTCGTCAGCAGTGAAGTTGGCGTCGTTTTGAGAGGCCAGAATCGTTCAACCAATAAGAAGCCTCGTATAACGTAACGCGGTGTTTGCGGCTGTGGCCGCCATATTGTGCGAGTAGCGCGGGTCACTTGCGCGTGTATGGGCCTTTTGTAAGCAATTTTGTCAATACAAGAGTGCAGAAGTAACCTGTGAATTGTATGAAATTACAAGTAATGGATCCCGCTAAGTTGAAAGTGGTCGAGCTGAGGATTGAATTGGCAAAGCTTGGCCTCGACACCAAGGGAAACAAGGCGGTACTCGTCGAGCGGCTTCGCAAGGCGTTGGACGAACAAACTGGCGATTGTAAGTTGACACTGTTTACCCATAAATACACCATTTCTGCCTCATTTAATGCATCCAATACTCGACAATCGAGCTTTCCTAAGTTATAATGTTGAATGTTTGGCCTTGGATCTCGTCCATTGTCTTTGAATAACAAACGTTCGATTTTGTGTCCTGTGTTTTGATATGTTCAACCATTACTGCCAATGTTGCCCAACTAACTCTAACTGAAGCTACAATGCCCTTGAAACCGTAAAATCCATATAAATGCTCCAGTTTTCCTTATTTTCTGCTCAATTGAATTTTTTTTCAACCATTTAATTTTGTATTTCAGCTGTGGAAGAGTCAGTTGTCACAGATCCACAACAAAATGAGAATTCTGGAGAGCCAACATCTCGAGATGAGAAGGAAAAAAGTCCTGAGCCTTCGAAGGTTATGTCGTCACCAGCTAAAACCCCTGGACGATCTCCAAGGAGTTCATCCGGAGGCACACCAATCAAGACAACTCCACCTACTCGAGGCTCACCAAAGATCACGTTGACACCAGTAACGCAGAAAACACCATCTCCTGCAAAATCTCCCATTGTTGAGAAGTCTCCATCACCAATCCCTGAGGCAAAGCCAGAGATAGCAAAAGAAACTCCTGTTGAAAAGCTCGAAAAAGATGAGAAGATGCTTGAAAACGCTGCAATGCCCCAGCATACAGTCGTTGAGCCGATAAGTGAGCCTTCAGAGACTGAGATTTGTACACCGCAAGTTGCTGAGGAAGCACCGGAGCTAAAACCCACGCAAGATGAAGTCCTAAATCAACCGGAGCTTGTTACTGAAGAGACACCAGACACAAATGTATCTGAAACGTTAAACGAACCTGAAGAATCGATGGATCAAGCTCCACAAATTGATGACAAGCCCAATGACGTTCAGAATGACATACCCGAAGAGCATTCTGAGGAAAAGGAGACGATCGAGGACGAATGTACAGCTGATGGTAATGAAAATTCTGAAAAACCACGAGAAGCCGTGGAAATGGAGACCAATGAAGTCGATGAAAAGAGTTCAGTGCTAGTAAAAGAAGAGTCTGCTGACATGGCCGATGAAAAAGAATTGAAAGAAGAGTCATCAGAGGAGAAACCTGCAGTACTTGATCAATTGAAAAAGGAACCTGAACTCTCTCACGAAGACAGTGAGCTTCAAGACGTCGACATGAAGGTTGCCATCAAGCAAGAAGATGCAGACAGAGACTCAAAGGATCAGGATCGAAGAGATCGTAAAGATAGGAAACGAAAGAGGTCGACGAGTTCACAGGACGACCGTCACAAGAGTCCACCGCCAAGCAGAATGGACGACGAGCCAGAGATCGATTATTCAAGAGTTTTACTGTCTTGGTATGACTCTGATTTGAATTTAGTAATTGACAAATCCAAGTTCTTGTCTGCTACACCAATGCACAACGATGGCTTTGGCTACGTGTGGGCTGGTGCCAGAGCATCCTTTGGGTTTTCAACTGGAAAAGTCTACTACGAAGTTAAAATAACCCATCAATGCAATGTTTCACTGCAAGACGAGGAGTATCCTCACGTGCTGAGGGCCGGCTGGTCAACAGCAATGACTTCTATGCAATTGGGCGAGGAAAAATTCAGTTATGGCTACGGTGGAACTGGAAAAATATCAACAGGCAATAACTTCAAAGACTTCGGACTTGCCTTTGGATTGAATGACATTCTGGGCTGTTATTTAGCCATCTCAGACAATGATATAATTATTTCTTATACATTGAATGGAGAAAATTTGGGCGAAGCATTCAGAATTCCAAAGTCTGAGCTTGAGGGAAAGGCTCTTTTTCCTCATGTGTTGACGAAAAATTGTGCTTTCGTTTGTAATTTCGGTGACGAGGCACCATGGAATGAAAATATCCTCGAGGGATATGTGCCAGTCGGTCAGGTCGACTTGAAAGACAGAGTACCAGGACCCCACCGACCTGAAAAGAGGGAGGACTGTGAGATGCTGATGATGTGTGGCCTACCAGCAGCAGGGAAAACTGTTTGGTCAATTAAACACGCTGCAGAGCATCCTGAAAAGATGTACAATATCCTGGGAACGAATAATCTCATTGACAAAATGAAGGTATACAATTGAAAATTATTTATTTATTTAATAAGCTATTGTATTAAATTTATTATTAAATCATAATTTCTCTTTTTAGGTTATTGGATTACCAAGAAGACGAAACTACCATGGCCGATGGGAAGTGCTGATAGAGAAATGCACTCGTTGTCTCAACAAACTCCTGGAAGTCGCTGCAACTAGAAGACGTAACTACATTTTGGATCAGGTGAGAATATTTCTATAACATTTGATTACTTTTTTGAGTAACAATTAGTCAAGAAAGCGAGGCAGAAAACAATATTTATAACGTAAATTTACGTCTATGCGACGAGCTAATTATTTATTGAACCGAACAAATGGATATTGCTGATCCAAATAACTAGAGGTAAGTCGTTTTTTTTTAATTTCTTCGATCATAGTCCAGTCCACGTCAGGTATTAGGCATTCTTTGGTATGTACTAGTGCTAAGACTAGAAGAATAGAGTCATCAGGAATAATTTCTCATCAAGCAAACGTGAAAATATTAAAAATAGATTGATAAGCTCAGCTTTTATAAGTTAAAATTAAGAAACGAGCTAGTCGATTTTGTAAATGAAATCGTTCATGTATCGACATACACTGATTGACATGTAAGTATACCTAGACAATAAGCTAATATTAAAAGAAGGTGAAAGAGAAGGAATTGATGAAAATTGCAACAAATTGCCTTAACCGCATAGATCTGAAAACAAGATTATATATGCGCGCGCCCATAACAATCAACGAATTTTACATCTGTATTTTCTATGGGACCGATACAGACAAACGTATATCCTTCCGCACAAAGGCGCAAAATGAGGCATTTCTATGGATTCCAACGGAAGGCGATAGTTATAGTACCAACGGAAGAAGAGTTCAAGTCGCGTACTGCTAAACGCGAAGCTATCGAAGGCAAGGACGTTCCTGATTCCGCGGTCTTGGATATGAAAGGTTGGTTTGAAATTCCCTTTCGACAGCACATCGTTTTTCTTCCACCCTGAAATTACTTGAATACATCTTTCGAAACGAGACCCTTGGTTGTAAGTGTGTCTTTGAGTTGTGTGAACAGCCCAATTTTTGACCTGATTATTCAGCAATCATCTATTGCTATTCAAATTCATCATTTCAAATATTACATACTTTTTCATTCAAAAAAATTCATATTTTATCCGACACAATTTCTTCACTATATTACAACATCACTATTTATCTTTGATAGCTCTAAAATCAATTTAAAAAATGCTCAGTACTTTTTTTTAATGACTAATGTAGCACTATCAATTCTTGTGGTCATTAATTGTGGTTGTTGATAAATTCATTCACGACTCTGCACACACCTATTGTCGTCACTCGGAGATTACTGTGTACCCTTAGTAAAAATAAACTCGACTCTTGACAAGCTATTTATCATTTTCCAGCGAATTTCGGCGCCCCATTGGTAGGCGAGTCATTTGACACCATCGAGTGGATTGAGCTTGACGAGGAAGAAGCCAAAAAGTTGATTGCCAAATACAACAAAGAAGGCAAAGACGCTGGATATACACAGCAGGCGACGAACAAACGACCGCGCTTCGAGAAGAGCAGCGACAGTCACAGAGACAGTCGTGATATACGATCTAGTCGAGACAGCAGAGACAGTCGGGACCATCGTGATCGTAGAAGCGGCTATTCAGACAGAAATCGTAATTCATCTTGGCGCGGTGGTAACCACATGGGTGGAGGAGGTGGTGGCGGTGGCTGGAGAGACCGAGCACCACGTGGTGGTGCTCCACACATGAGACACAGCAGCAGTGGATATGGTGGATCACCGTCGAGTGGCTGGCGAGGTCGCGGTGGTCCTTCGGCAATTTCATCCCATCGTGGAAGCGACAGACGTGTCAGCTCAAACGATAGACGATCGGGAATGAGCGAACGCAGCCGGTCGGGGGCACCAAGACAGGGTGGTGGCTGGGGTCCAATGAAGTAAGAACACAATAATTAATCATTTAATTCCCCTTTAGTTTCATATTTATTTCCTTCTTTTATTATTATTGCTGATATCTTGAAAACAATGGAAGATACGTTAAAATTGCAAGAGTCCTTTTTTGTAGGGAATTAAATTCTCTACAAAATTGGCTCTATGCATTTTTATCGTATCTTACATATTTATAGAGTTAATCTCGAGTTAAAAAAATCTTGAACGCAATTTGTCTTTTTTACAGCAGCAGTAGCTACCATAACTCCTCACACTCCTCTGGAGGCTGGGGTGGCAGCCAGCCGAGTAGTGGGTGGTCAAGTGGACAGTCTCAGCAGCAAGGAAGCTGGGGCAGCCAGCCTAGTAGCTGGGGTCAACAGCAGAGTTGGGGCAATTGGAAGAGCTACGGCCAATCGAGCTACAATCAGAATAATTACAGTCAGCAGGGCTATGGTAATGGCAACTGGGGCAGTTGGAACCAGCAGTATTACAATCAGTATTGGGGCCAGCAACAACCCTCGCAGAGTGGACAGTCGACCACCACCAGTGGCCAATCTGTAAGAGATCGTTAAATTGGATTATTAATTAATTAACTTTGAACCAAAAAAAAATCATCTTTATTTATTATAGGCGATCACATCTGGTGGTACAACTCCCGCACCATCGACGACCAGTACAGGATCGACATACAACAGTTACCCACAAGGTTGGCAGGGATACACGCAATCTTATTACTCAACTGATAGTTCCAACTCCAGCACTCAACAGCAAAAGTAAGAATAAGTATTTGTACTTGAAGGATTCATCATTACAGCCACTGGATTAGGTATCATTTAAGTTGAATTAATTGACAATGTATTATCTCATTTCGTGGACGTTGTATTTAGGAATAGTGTGCTTTTATAATCTGAATGACAGTGACAAGAACAAAGAAATTGCATTAATCTACTCTATTTGTTTTTATTAGTAAATTAATATTGAGTTTTATTGCATTGATTTATGCAAGAATAGAGATTAAAGTTTGATTAATAATCGACAGAGACACTAAAGATTGTAGGACGATTACGAATCCTGTTACTGTACAGGAAATTCAATAAAAAAATTAATAATAATAAAAGACAAAAATATTTTTTTCGACAATGCGATAATACAACTTCACCATTGTGGTGCAATAATTCTGAATAAATAATTTCTTTGTGGCAAGTAATGTAAATATGTACAGATTTCATCATTTAATCGTGCCGAAACAAAAAAAAAATAACATCGGTAATTTATGTTTTGTAATTTTTCACAAAATCTTCAAAAAAAAAAAAAAAAAAATCATGCAACATTCAACTTATTATTATCGACGTGATCTGCCTCGAAATACACACATTCCTTTGAGCATCAAAAAAAAAGAGATTAAATAATTCACAGGGATTTATCATCACTTAAAGAATAATTATGTCGAATTGCATTTCTTATAGTTTATCAGTTTGTTTTTCTATCGAACTGATACCTCCCACGTTTTGTTTACATATACAATAGTAGGAGGACACTAAACACACACTGTAATTGTTCTTTAACGTCTACGTAATGGAGTAAACACACAAAGTTAATAATAGAAAAATAATAATTTGTCGCAGTGGTAAAGAGAAGAAAAAAAAAACAAATTGAGAAAAAGAGAACGATGAGATTTCCTGAGTATACTTGTTATCTGTGAGTGTATTTTGCAAGTCGCAAATCAAGAGTATAATAACATACATTTGCCTAAATTATGTACTATAAATAATAATACATAAATATGTATTGATAAATGAATAATGAAAAATTTTACACGGAATATAATCCAGGGGGAAATAAAATGTTACAGGCAAAGCGGATAGTTCGACTACATTTTCTCTTCTCTCAATATGTCCTGTTTATATAATACTTATTATTGTCGTGCTATCAATTTTTTCTGCGACATTCTGTACAGCGTGCGAAGAGATCTAAATTAGAATATTTTTTTCTCTTTTCATTTTTGCGAAATCCTTCGCAAATAAATGCTTGTAGCTGTTAGAAACAGGCATGAGTGGCTAGACTTGGAACGACTAATTCGAATAATGATGATGAATGTGACATATTTTAGAAATGAGAAAAGAAGTTATTTAAGCATGAAGCATATACTAGCATTCAATTAGAGATGAAAAAATTGATAAAAAGATAAAGAATTGTGTAAAGTCCACAACCCTATTAATTTGTCTTGACAGTCTTTTTACATGAAAAAAAAAA
>JABSMT010028031.1:0-15982 GCA_018902335.1 Eumacrocentrus americanus | reverse complement strand
TATAAAACTAGTATAATATTAAGAACATGTAGGCAGAGCTCGTCCTATTCTTTCCAAAAAAGAATTGGAGAGCCACAGAGCTGTGTCACAGATTTAGCGAACAAGGCCACTCAGAGATATACATCCATCTGATCCTCAAAGGTAGGGGAAATAAAAACAGAAAGGGCCTAGTACTTATAATCACTTTCGTTTCACATTAAACTTAAAGGACGGAGCTATAATCGATACTGACAACGTGTTGTGTATCACTACAAAAGTTATTCTGGGATGTGTACAGAAACAAAAACGATGGCCACATTCTCCATGTTTCGGTATAAAAGTTAAAAGCTGAATAACCTGACAATTAGCAAAAGATTGAAGAACATGGATCTATGTTTAAGTACAATATTGCCTTATTTTCTTTCAAGCACACATCTTCACAGAAAATTCTGAGTCAATGAAATGTATGTGACAAGCAGCATCCCAGCTCTCCAATGTGATGTTCTCAATTGTGAAAATTGTATAAACCTCATGGAGAACGCATTTTCCTGCTTCCAATCAATGATTCTCTTTATCGTAAGCATGAGGGAATAACCAACTACCAAGACTACTCTCTCTTTCATTCGCTTTTCTGCAGACACTCGAACCTCCATTATCAAGAAGCATGACACTCTCGCAGTCGTTCTTGTCTAGCTATTATATACAGAGCTTTTGATGTTAATTACAAGCATAGTATAAAAGGATAAGACATCGAAGAACCTGTGTCGTTGGATAGTATTTTATATCCTGCTGAAGTTTGTCCTTCCAAAAACTATCCATTCTTCGAGAATGACAAAACGTTACCCGAATAAAGTATCGGCAGTAATCCATGAGGAGAAACATCTGTCACTGGACTTTCCTCACTCACGGGCCCTTTAGGCAGGCATATATACAATTTGTTTATGAATTGCATGCTGTCACTGCGCTCCTGACGGAAAATTATTCACTTCCGTCTGCTCCAAGACCGGACCAGATACTCCAGTGTAGGAGATACGTAGACGCATCCTTAGAGCCCCCTAGAATGTTTCCAGTTATTGTAAAATAAAAAAAACACCTAATAAAGCTTTTCATACATACCTTATTGATGTTGGATACTTTGAGGACTTGTGTAACTTGGCCTGAAGGCGCGATTACCGTGCCTGAGGGTGACAGCATTTGTAACTGGAATGTCTGTAAACCGAATAATAAAATTAATCAACTAATTCCATTTGATTGACAGTATCTCATATGGAAGGCTCAATAGACTTACCTTGGGAACTGCCGCTTGGAAAAGAAAATCTGTGAGCGGCAATGTGGTTGAATTAAGCGCCAACATGTGAATAACGAGGAGGTCAGGTGTGTCAGCACTTCGTTCAATTTTAAACGTAATTTTAAGACCACTTTTATCAAGAACAACTATACTGGGCGCTTCATTTTGAACAGCTGAATTCAGAAGTCCATCTACCAGGAAGTTGGATGAAGTAGGGCTCAAGAGTTGTGATGGCGACTGGAGTTGACCAACAGGAGTCGTAGTAGTTGTATTTCCAAGATCAAGTCCACCAAGAAGGTCTAAAAGATCGTTATTATTGACAGAAGCTGCAGTGGGAGACGTGACATCAGCCCCTGGCGATGACACTGAAAGTGGTACTCCCAGATCAGAAGATCCAAGAAGATCAAGAAGTGCACTGGAATCAGCGGCGGGAGAAGTAATTTGTTCAAGACCAGGTTTCTCCTCCTCAACCTCCTGCTCGCCATTCACCATCCCAATAATTCCGTTTGCCTGTGGCTTCGCTGTTTCCATCGGTGGCATTCTCTCCAATAGCGCCGGTCTAAGGTGATCGTACTTGCGGAAAAGCTGCGAGAATTCAATACCTCTCTGTTGAAGCTCAATATGCAGATTACTGCCGAAGGTGTCGATTATCTGGCGGATTTTTCTGTAAAACCGAGGCGGTCTATTGAAACGTTTAACCTCTGGGATCAAGGATGAATTATTGAGGACGGAAAGAGGGATAAAGAGTCTCAACGGGGTGCAGATTTTCATTAATTTATACTCACTCATTTCCACGTTGGAATCTAGTGCTCAGCTTTGTCAGGGACAGAAGTGTGTATTGTTTGGTCACGACTGTATTTTGTGGACTCCAAAGTAACCTCTGGTACACGTCGATCACTTCTTCTTCGGTCAACTGATGGATGCGAAAACAATTGAGTTAAATGAAACTAAACAGTATTTAATTGGCTCTATGTATCTACTTACATTTACAGGCGTTTCAACGTCGTCTGGGGCTTGTCCATACAGCAGTAGATCTCCGTATTCCCCAATGCACCACGTGGCAACCTGGGCCAATGGCTGCTTGTCAAAGGTGTCTCTCTCGAGTGCATGCCAGAGAGCATTCACTGCGTAACCTTGCTGTGCCTGTGTCTCGGAGATGAGTTGAATTGTACAGGCGACTACGTCGTCTCTCACGTAATTGCCCGCGGCTACGAGGACTTTAAACATGGTTTCTAAATGCCAGCGTTTATTAGGGGCAAATCGTTCCGCCGACATAACGATATTGCTGCTGCATTGGGCCTTGAACTCGGGATCAGCACGTTCCAGAAAGAGAAGAAGTTCCTTCATCATATTCCTGATGTTATTTGTATTGACCAGGGCAAAGCTCAGCTCCATCGCACGCCTTCTTATCGATACGTCAGGGTCCTTAAGACACTCTAGAATTGTCGAACGATGCCTCTGTACAGCAGTCGTATCCACGTAGACTGTCTTGAGGAGCGTATTGAGGGCAACGTAACGAATATTCTTGTCATTGTTAAGCAGAAATCTTCCAAGAATATTCACTGCTAATACTCTCAGTCCACTCTCGGACTCGATGTCCATGATCGAGAGGACAGTTTCGTAGAGTATCGTGTTTCCCACGTTCTTACTCGTCTCCGTGTTGGTCGCGACTTGAGCCAAAATGTCATTCATGGCCTCAGAGGATTCCACGTCATTGCGCCCGAGAATCCGCAGTAGCCGGAGGATCTTCACTTGGAGGAAGGGATCCGAGACACCGGAAACATCGTGCTCCGGCGAGTAACCAGCGAGGATGAGATTCTTCAGAATCCTCACGAGGTTTGGAACAATCTGGAATATAAATTTTTTACGTTCACATATACACTATCACTGTGATGAAGGACAGACAAAGAGGGAAAGAGAATTCCATCAAGAAAGTGTGCATATATTCCTGCGAAAGGACGTTATGTAAATTACAAGCTGTAAACAATGTCTACAAAATCAATTAACTGCCTGGAGAGCAAGCACTCCTGCATGAGTATGCGGATACCCGACTTACTGGGCCCGATCGTTAACCATCAGATATTAATCTATCCCAAATAATTTATTAAGAAACGAAGCAGTGTGATTAAACGTCCCTGTGAATGATTACTGCTAGTAAACGATTAAAGAATCATCGATGAGAATGAATTATCGATGTCTCTGATGCACGACAAATGGGAGAACCAAGTCGAAGCTTCAGTTGCATCCCCATACAGACGACGACGACTAAGAGACGTAAATATACAGAGAAAAATATACAAAGACAAAGCAAAATACATCATGCAAAATTTTCCAAAGAGAAAAAGCACATTAAACGGATAAGTGATCATTACCTCTCGGTGGCCGCATTCCTAGACAAGATAAAACCAGATATTTGTATTATGGGACTTGGTGAGAGTCGCAAAAAACGTGCGGGTACAAAGTCTACTGTATTTCCGCCACAATTCACCCTAACGCAACTTAACTCGATAGTTAACTCACCTTTTTAAAGTGATTCAACGTGTCCACGCTGTTTTCGCACATTTCAGTGATCAGAGTGACTCCGGTGATGAGCACCCCATGATTCTTTTCAGTTAGAAGACTCCTTGTCGCTGGCAAAAACATCTCCATGAGCTCCGGCACTCGTCGGATGATTCTGAATGCGCAGAGTGCCGCTTTTTTCCTGATGTATGCATTTGGTGACTTCATTAGTCTCTCAACTTCTGCAGCGAGGTCCCTGGCCATTCCTGGGGACGCGATGGCTCCCAGTGTGCACAGGGCCAAACCAATCACAAACTGTGTTGAGCTATTTAGGTCACTGTCGAGCAAAGCATAACATATAGTACGTTCCAGAGTTTAATTGACTCCTTGACATTAAATACACTACATAAACTCACTTTTTTAGGCAGTTGGTGATGAGAAGATGGACGTCTTGTCGTTCGTCGAGTAGCAACATTGCCCCTAGATAACCGATGCGCTTGTCTGTGAACCTGGGAGAGGCGATGAGTTTCAAGCACTCCAATTGACCAAAATGTGCGGGATAACTGTACAAGAAAATTTGCATTAAATAAAAAAAATATATTTCAAAAGCCATTAACAAACAACATACCCTAGCATATGAATGTAGAGGAGTTTGGCAATGTTTCGGCATCTCCACACACTATCCTCCTCTCTAAATGTTGACCTAATATAAGCACACTCCTTGTTGACGACTGTACGCTCTTCTGCAGCCGTTCTCGCCGCTCTTATTTGTCTGATGAGGTCGCGCAGACGAGTTGGTGCTGGCATTCTCACTGTCGAGACTTTTAAATTACCAAGTATGTTATCATGGTGCTATGTCAGTTAGCTGGACAGTGATGCGTTATCGTGCAAAGCATGAAAAACTAATTGGGGCATTGGGAGGGAAAAAAATGGAATAACCATTATTTGAGGGCAATCTTGACGGCACAAAGCAAGTGAAGGAAGGGATTATAGCAAAAAACTTAATTCACATAATAAAAAAATACTCTTTAATACACACCTCTCTCGACTGCTTCATTGAACGCCTGTTTTATCGAGGCCATGTTAAATGCTGGGTTAAACCTGTAACATAGCCATGCTACTTTTACATGCTCAAAAAGAGGATTACCTTGGTTACATCTATGCAATAATGCAGTGAAATTCGGATTTCAAAGATCAAAGTACATGAAATTTGTCGAGTACTGATATATATGATTTCTTTTAAAGATGTGTTAGATAAATTACCCATGTTCTGAGGCATTCATGATTTCAATCTGGTACTAGGGTCTTCTGTTATTTCAAAATGCGGCTCTCGTTTTCAGAATTCTGCGCACACAGCTGCAGTGAACTGTCCTCGTCCTGCATGGGCACAGCATAGGGAAAGTTACTCACACAAAAAGAATCATAAGAGGTTATGCTTTGATTTAGTGAGATCTATGAGAAATATTTCATAGCTGAGGACTATGTAACTCGTCACTAGCTAATAAAATATTTGATGTAAATTATTCAGGAATACAGCCAAAGATTACATAAAAATCATCGGGGTTAGCTGTCAAAGAGGACCTGGTTCCGGCATGTTCTCATCGTTACCAATATTCCTTTTATCTCAGGTCCACTTGATCAAAGCTCGAGGAACCAGGAGAGTCCAGCACTGACATTATCAAGACAATTCTTGCCACGGTGTCACCCACCTTAGTCAACAATTCCAGGACAAATACGGATATATATCTGAAGGCCTCGCCTCGAAGAGGCTAGCGAACTTCTAGCGCCCTCACTCGATGCTTACACCTCCTCCTGGATCCTCAATATATCATTTTTCCTCCTTCTATTTTTACTTTTCACGTATGAAGATTAATCGACGTCTAAACCTACCTATACCTCAACACTCACTACAGGATAATCAGCCTTTATTCGCAACTTCCAGGCTCATAATTAATCCACGTTATCAACTTTTGGACCCACGAAAAGCACCTTCATCGGGTGCCTCACCTCTACGTCTCTCTGTCGCATTCATTCGCCAAGATGGCCGTTATATATCATTGACGTTGCGACCTCGTACAATAATTTTTTTTTAGACTTCTAGCTTTGTTATTACAAAATCCCTTGGCATTGCATCTCTCTCGAGATGCATTGATTTATCGCCTGGTGCAGTCCGAGTATGAATGATTGAGAAAATAGGATTAATGAGCGTATTTTTTCAGGGTGTTAGAGGTGGTTTGAGTCACGTAGTTGACAGCCTCGTGGGCGGCAAAATTGAAATTTTTTTGCGGTTACCGAAGGTCAAAGTTTCGCTATTTTTTTAAAATAACACAACAATTGGTGGTAGTAACAATGTGTAGGTTTCCGATGCCACTGCATTAGCATAGAGTTGTCCAGGTAAACCACAAGCAAAAGTCGAATAGATGGATATACTACCTTCTATTCAATTCAGGCGGAAGTACACTCCAATCATCGTTATCGCAATACGCCCACATATCGCGCAATACAGTCAACAAACACTATGTAAATTTTCACATGTACAAATTCGAGTACACTACTTAGGGAATCATTCAAGCAGAAGTGTGTATATCAACGAAAGAGAGCAGTGTACTCTTGGCCATGTTTTTTTTAATCGTTTCAAATAATAAAACAATCTCGACCGTCAAGGTGTAGCAGCCCTCCAGCAGTGCTTATCTCTTATCTCGCTTCATGCCTTGATATCACGGTTCTACTACTTCGACTTACCAGATCATCGGTGTAGGAGCTGTTTTGATCTACGCATAAAGAGAATGATAAAGACATCGAAGCTATGGAGTGGGGAAGCTATATGGATAGTCTATGATCTATAACAGAGAAACTTGTGCGAGAATTGTAGAATTTCGTTATGGAAACAATGGAAAAAATTTATTATTTCTTATTGTAAATACTGGGAATGTAGATGTTACGATAAGTCATTGTCGTCCTGATTACGAGGGGGTCGTACCTCGCTGTTTCTCTTCACACAGTCTACCAACCAGTGAATTCCTTCGTCGACTCCGTCTCTGCAGAAAGAAAAAAATTCATTTGACAATTCAAAGGGTGAATGCATAGAAGTAAAATCAAATTCATGGGTTAGATACCCCTTTAGTGCAGACACAGGCATAACCATGCAGTCTCTTCTACCAATGAGATGGGCATTTCGATTGAATATTGGCTTTACTTCTCGTATACCCATCGAGTCCAGAATATCCTGTTTATTCGCCAGCACAAGAAGGGGAACGCCTGTCAAGTGCTCAGACGAAATCATTCGATCTGCAGACATATAACATTATTAATTGAAATATCGATAACCTTGTAACATTATCCGTTTACCAAAGGTTTCTTTAGAGTCTGAAATCCGATCGCGGTCAGAGGAATCCACGATGTATATAACTGCATGAGATTCTGCGTAATACTGCAATAAAAAAACTCAGATTATTCGTAATCTATTTATAGTAATTAATTCTCGTCTGGTTATTCGTACTTTGTCCCAGAGCGATTGAAGTTCTTCTTGTCCACCGAGATCCCAAAAATTCAGTCTCACTCCTGCTATATCAATTTTGCCAATGTTAAGTCCCACGGTTGTAGTAATTTTACTTGGATTCATTCCCTTATAATTCTTGGTAAATTTCGTTTTTGCTGCCTCCAAGTAAGTCTAAAGAAACATTTAATAATCATCATCAACAATAAATGACAACAATTAGGTAAACATAACCTCAATAATAATGAATAGTCAGTGAAAAGTACCGTTTTTCCCGCATTGTCAAGTCCCAGAATGAGTATAAAATATTCATCTTTCTGAACTAAATACTTATACAATCCATGCAGCAACGTATACATCTTCTATCAGCGGCAATACTCCAAATTACTTTGATACGTAATCATCATCTTTTTTGTGGACATATGCGGATGTTCGACTAATCGAACCTCGAATATTTATTCTCCCACACAAGGAGACGTTGGCCATCAGCTGTGAGCAATAATGGAACGTGGTGCACAGGCTGTCTTACTATTTAAATAATAACACGGCTTTTGTTCGTTTGCCATCGTAAAACGGAAATATGGGACGTGACTACATGAGTGATCATCCAATGGTCCATTGAGATACACAGAATCCAGGAACTATACGATGAACGTTTTTTGAAGTCTCTCGAATATTCTGACTACGACTTTATATACGTATATAAGAAGGTTCGCGCGCACGTCAGGCTCTCTATTGTTGTTTTTGTATACAACTCTCTTGTGAACGATTCAAGATGAATCTTGACAGGGATTCGTCAATTTGTGCATTAAATGCATTCGAGAGATACTGTAAATGCTGTCAAGATTGCTCATGTGGAGAACAAAATCGTAAGTAAAATCATTTCATTATCCTCTGCCGTGTGGAGATAATAAAATTGTAATGAAACATCTTTTTTTAGTACACGAATGGACATGGGACGAGACAGTGGCAACAGGAACATCTCAGTTGTCTCAAAGAAATTTAGAAGTTAAGTTTCATCCTGGTTACAGCAATGGGACATCAGCAGTTCGAGGGAATAAACCAATGACGAGAGGAAAACATCACTACTGGGAAATTAAAATGATTACTGAGATATATGGAACTGATGTAGTAAGTTAATGATTTAATATTCTTTTAATCAATTGTAGATATCTATCAATAGGCTTTGTCTCTTAGAAAGAATGTGGGTGATAAATGTTTTCATGACTGCAGATGGTTGGCGTAGGTACTGAAAAGGCTGAGCTAGAAGTGCAAGACAAATTCTGCTCGTTGCTGGGACAGAATCGAGAATCTTGGGGATTTTCTTACAAAGGTCACATTCAGCATGGAGGTGAAACGAGAAGTTATGCTTCAGGCTTCGGACAAGGTAGCATTGTCGGAGTTCATCTGGATACATGGAAGGGAACTTTACAGTTCTTCTTGAATCGAAAGCCACTTGGAGTTGCATTTACTGGATTACGAGACGTTAAATTGTATCCTATGGTATGCTCTACAGCAGCAATGAGTAAAGTCAGGATCGCATTGAGTTCATCGGTTCCTGCGTCTCTACAAATGGATTGTCTGGCGATGTTGAAGCCAATCCATAAATCGTACTTGACGACGGCATTCCCAGGACTTCGACCATTGGTTGACAGTATTTTTGCGGACATTCTGCGTAACAAGCAAGGTAAATACCGCACTGTGATTGATAATTATTTTTTCAGTATATTTTACATGCATCATTTTACATCCATTGAATGTATGAAAAAATGATCATCCCAGCTAGGACTCGAACTCAGGACCTTCAATTTTGCATACTGCTGCTCTATCTAATTGAGCTACCGGCGATCACATCTTTTCTATATTTCAATTTCAGTCATATTCATTCATCTCGTTGCAATATTTAGTGTGAGAAAATAAAAAATCTAATTATGAATCTTTGTAGATAATGACGATGAGGATGAGGATTTTGACTACGAATTTCCGGAGGAATACATGATTCTGGACGACTTTGATTTCGCTTTGATCGGATTTGGAAGAAGAAAGAGACGAAGATTGGACAATTCGTCTAAGTTAAAGAGCATCGAGTTAATGTGAGGATATTGCATTTGAAATACTTTTTCTATCATTTACAAAATGAGTTGTAGATATGAACAAATTCTGTGTAAGAAGGCTAGCGAATTCGCTTTTTTTTAACGATTAATAAACGTTTTTTCTTCTTTCTCATAATTTCTTCTATTTTCATTGGTAAATACAGAAAATGTAAAATTTTGAATAAAAGGTCACGAAAAACGAGATATCGAAGATAAGTGTAGACAATGCGATTTAAATGAGCCATAAGTGTGAAGCTAGGCCGTCAGATGGCGGCATAGTTGCGAATTCTGACCAATCTCGACATTGTCGCTAGCATCGAGAGCGGAAGCGAAGGACTTCCTTGAATTTCCTTTATTATCAATGTAAGTTTTTCGATTAATTTCATTATCATCCATTATTAAAAATCATATAGTAGCATTAATTTGATCTTCAGATATAAAATACTGTAAATTTAATTAGAGAGTTTTATAATAATGACGTGTTAAACAGTTAATACTGATTTTGTGCGTGGATTGGCGCCGTTTTCCTACCTCTCCCCATGAGCGGCCATTTTGTTGAATTTATTTCCAAGCCCGTGTCCCCCTCCAAATTGAAAACAACCGAAGGTCGACGCTGTGCTGCTTACAACTCAGATTCTCCAATAAAGTATTTTTGGTTAGGTTAATAGTTGTGTGTGTCACGGGAGATAATTTACTAGTAAGTAACGGTATACATCAACAAGATTAAGTAAACTAGAGTGTGTGAATGAGCTATTGGGCATTGTCGAGAAACGTGGTGGTAGAGCGTCGCCAACTTGAACGCGCGTAAGAGTGAAAACGAAACGATAATGACGACGTAGGAGGCTAATGGTAGGTTGGCTTTGCACTCAGCACAGGCATAGAGGCTATGGCCGCTCATTGTAACTGTGTCGAGAAATCTGTGTTGAGTGTCTTGCGCGTTCACGATTACTTTTTGTTTCTCCGGCGGCTTGCAAACCTTCGGCCGCCATCCTGTGTCGCACCGCCGGTCGTGGACATTATGCAACTCGTCGTCACAGTTGCCAAAGGCATCTTCCTTATAACCTCTTGAGCCATAACCTATATATTCTGCATATAACCTCGTAGATGTCAACATTGTATCGATAGAAAACGAGAGTGATTCGTGTGATTTTAACGCTTTTCGTCATTTCCTGGTGAATATGCATTCCGAGTGGCTGACGAAATCCTCCCAAATATCTGAGTTATTCAAATGTTTTTTATGTGTTTTTCTCCCACAGTGACATCAGTTATGAAGTAATCTGGCGGCAAAGAAATGGATGTCTCAGGTGACTTGACTCTCCAGTGGGTGGAGGAGGTGGGCAATGTCATCCACGAGGAGGTTATTTGTGGTCTGGGAGATGACCTTGCTGTTCAGGATGGCGAGGTTATTGGGGCTTGTGAGGAAGTGTGCATAGAGGAGACAGTTCAAAGTGTCCCCGACACGGATTCAGCAACGGCAAATTTACCTCCAGACACAGAAATACTAATGGTGCCTCAGTCGAGCGATATGGAGTCCATCTACATAGAGGCACAAGACCAGGGGCACGATTATCTCAATATTCAGGTCACAGAGGAGGTGATCACAGACAATTGGGATCGATCAGGTCCAGATGATGGGTGAGCTATTATTTATTTATCTATCATTTCTTCAAAACTTACAGTTTAAAGACTTTACAATAAACACTGTTTTATTACTGTATTGTATTCCTCAGGGTCGAAATTCCAGAGACGAAGGTGTCGCATGATAACTTGTTGGAGTACGATGACATGGAAATTCCTCTGCCAATTGATCAGGATTCGTACACAAATACACGGCCCTACCCGTGTGATTTTTGCAGCCGAAGGTTTCGCAAGAAGGCAAATCTCATGAACCATATGGTTGCTCATCAAACAGATCGTCCGCACGGTTGCAACCTCTGCGGTGCGCGGTACGTTCGCAAATGTGACCTGATGAATCATCTGAAGATTCACGCGTACGCACCGTCTCGTGACGGCCTTGATGATGACCTAAATGACGACGACACACTTGTGGACGAGGAGGAAACAACCAAGGGTCGCCGTAAAAAAGTCCAATCCTCTGCGCCGAGAAAACGAAAGAACAATATGACTGCTACGGCCAAACGTAGTTTAGGTCTTGACGAGGGATCCAAATTGGACGGCGGCAAAATGGGTGGAAAATCGTACGACTACGTCGACGAGGATATGCGTTTGCTGGAGGAGATGTCGACACGAGGAACAGGCTCAGGGAAAAGTGGAAATTTCGCCACCAGTTCGAAATGGACAGACTCAATGATCACAGCAGAGCCTCAGCCACCAAGGTGGCCCATCACTGACCCCACCAAGCCCTACGTCTGTCAGTCCTGCGGAATTGGGTTTGCCAGGGAAAAAGCTATGGAGTCGCATTCACGAATCCACGGTGGAGACAGTTCTTATGATTGTGCCAACTGTGGCGTCGTGTTCTGGGATTTGAATGCTCTTCGTGAGCACACAAGAGTGAAGCACGGAGTTTCTTCAACCGACACCGGAGAATTTGAGACAAGCGAGACGACTTACACGGGTGATGATCGATTTGGTGAATTTTACTGCGTGACCTGTGGCGTTCCCTTTCAACGATTAGATCTTCTCAAGCGTCATCGTAAGATTCACATCAAGCAAGAGGCGGGCGAGGCGCTAGAGGAATCGAATCAGCATCACGTCTGCAATGTCTGTGGAGAGTGGTTTGAAGAGGCACTCGCTCTTTTGGCACACGCAGAACTCCACGCCAGGGCGCCATCGCGACGATGTCTCCTATGTGGCGAGCAATGTCGCGATGATGCCGAAGTAGCTGAGCACGTTCGTCAGAATCACGCCGATGATGCTCCGCCAAATACGTGCACACTCTGTGGCAAAACGTGCAAGGACAAACGAAGTTTGTTGAAGCACTCGTCGGTCCACAATGCTAACAAGACATGTGGCTGCACCACTTGTGGAAAACGCTTCCACAGCCAGGCGCGACTGAATCGACACGAGATGTCACATCGCAACAAGATGGTGGCGTGTGACGAGTGTGGCGAGGAATTCCCAGATGGTCGTGCTCTCGTCAGTCATCGTCACTCACACAACAAGGACTTGGGTGGAAGATCGTTCCCCTGTCGCGAGTGTGGGAAAACGTTTGGCAGTCGTAGCTCGCAGCAAATTCATATACGAATTCACACTGGCGAGAGACCTTATGGCTGCAGATTTTGCTGGAAGGCCTTTGCCGACGGTGGTACATTGAGAAAACATGAGAGGATCCACACTGGCGAGAAACCGTACGGATGCGCTATTTGTCCTCGAGCTTTTAACCAACGAGTCGTTCTCAGAGAGCACGTTCGTGCTCATCACTCTACAGCTGATCCCAAACTCCAGGGCAGTATGAACCCGTTTCTCTGCAAGGTTTGCGGCGATTCCTTCTCTACACCTGAGGAGATTGTGCTGCACATAGTTCAGCATTGCGACGACAACACGGCGCTTCGTCGACAGCCTCAGATTGGACCGAGAAAGTACAAGAGGAGGCGTAAGCTCAAGCCCCATGAGTCTCCTCTGCCAAATCTTGTGCCACAAACCAATGAAAATTATAATATGATGGAAACTGCGTCCGACTCTGACGATAACACAAAGCGAAAACTTGGTAGAAAGAATAAGCAGCATCGTTCAAACGTCGAGGAAGGCTATCAGAATGTACTGAAGAGCTTTGAGAGTTCCTTGCAGAATATTACTTCAATAGTGAATTCGAAGTCGTTGAGTACGGCGAAATCAAAGCTCGCCAAGAAGAAGGTGAAAAAGGAAGAGAAGAAAATTATTGAGACGCCTCCACAGACTCAGTCAGGTCGGCCCAAGATGATACATACTCAAAAAACCCGAGTACCAGTCGAATTGGGAAGCGATGGTGCAAAAAAGGGCCAGAAAACAAAGACAATGGTCACGAGAACACCAAAGGTCATGCCGAATGAGCACAAACTAGGTATTTTTCCTGGAGGCGAGAGAAATCGCCCACGAACGAAAAATGTAAGTTACCACGTCGACGGCAAACTCCAGATAACACCCGCGACATTCTCAAAGCCAAAGGACACGGAAATTGCTACGCAGTCAACGCCAGCGTCGTCATTCGCACAAGTTAACATCAAAATCGAAGGAAGTGGGATGTCGAAAAAAACGACGAACAACCACGAAAACAACAATGGCAACATTGAGAGCATGAGTAAAACCAAGCCTGCGTCACCGGTTAAGAAGAAACCGATTACTCGAGGCAGGGTTGGCGGAAGACGATCAGCGCGACATGTGACAATAAAACAAGAGCCACAGGACGAACCAATGGACGAGGAGTCGCAAGAGGACAATAATTCTGAGGAGCCAGCATCGTCAGTGGTAATGGATCAGTCCGGAGTTGATGATAATAACATGGAGACCTCCTTCGAGGCAAACGCTAATGCCAATGAAGAAGAGGAAGAAGAAGAGGAGCACGAGGCGATTCTTCCTGATCTCGATAACATTAACCACACTGAAGAAATAACCAATAACAAGGTGAAATTAAGCGTCAAAGTTGAATCAACAACGCAGCATCTTCTGCAGAGTGTGTCTGAAGATGTACCAGAGACTATTATACCTGACACCATCGAATATACCTGCGAGATGTGCTCTGCGGTGTTTGCGAGTCGTGCCGAGCTTCTCATTCACGTACCCATACACATTTGATTTCATTCACATCTTGCAATGTGTTAAATCTGAAAAGATCCTGCACTTACACAGATATTTTCGTCTATACGAGGTTTGTTTTTTTTATTACCACGAATATTTCATTTATACATCGTGAGTGACATTAAAACAACACTTTTGGCGAAGAATAGGAAAAATATTTTTCTGCTCGTTTCACCCTATTAACTTTTTAATGCGTTTAATCCTGTTAATTGTTACACAACGTTCGAGTCTATACGATGCAGGAGCGTCGGGTTTTTTTTTCCTCTTTGCTGTTCTGTTTTCACAAAAAAGAAGTTAGACATTATAGAAAAAAAAGAGAGCAACCAAATGGATCATCTAAAGTCGTGCTGACTCGTCGTGAATTAAGAAAGCCGAGAGAGTATCGATCTTTGATGATGATTAGCTGATTATCAATGTCCTGCTGGTATTGTCCCTTCAATCAATTATATATGTACATCAAATGTGTGTACAGCTTTCTATATATGATGAAAACCTGGTATCAATATAAGTGCACTCTATTATGATAAAAACTTCTGATAAGGACGAATCAACTTGTATATTTGTTCATAAGTTCAGACGTAAAGATAAAGACAGATATTATAGCTTTGAATCATTTACATGAGCAGATAAAAGAAATTTGACCAAAAACTCTTGAAAAGAGTTCACGTGCGTTTCTCGAGTACGATTAACAAGTTGAGGTGAAGAGAATTGATTGTGCAATGGGCTGTATATAATTCGATGTTTATCTAAATTGATCAGGACATTTTTTACTTCTATTTTGAATTAATCTTGAAGTATTCGAGTACCCTAATGTACTTTAATTGGACACACACAAAAAATTGTATGGGGAAAATTCGAAAATATAAATTATGATTCAAAAACATATTTTTCTTCCTCAATAACCCAATTTTTTTATTTAAATATCATCGAATGCGTGACGTTTTTTTTTTGTATGAATTTTTATTTTTGACGCATTGCTATCACTTCTATTCACCTCCGTTTTCCTCTGTCGTCTCGAAACAATATTAATTATATAACAATCTACATAAGCTTTGGACATTCCGCTTCGAGACAAAGAATAAGATAATAAAAAAATTTATGTGCGCGCAAAATTAATCTGTAAGACATTAGTTTGACTGCGCAATTTTATACCATTTGTATCAGTAAATTCGTGTCAAGCATTTTTTCACTAACTAATCTGCGGTATAGCCACTTACTGGCAATTGTATTGTAATTGACGGACGAGGAAAAATGTGAATTTTGTTAATAAATTAATTAGTACAAAGGAATTAAACACATAATATAAATAACAACTTAGACATTTGCCTTAATTGTACAGTAAGAGAAAGAGTAAGGTAAGACAAAGGTAATGAAGATGAAAAGAGTAATGTCTAGCACATTGTTGTTGCAAAGTCGATATGTAAATAAATATTTACATAAATAATCTACATGGAGTAAATATCGACACATAAAGTAAAAATAGAATCATATTATGTATTTCAATATGCAATTTAATCAGAAACAATCTTTACTTTATATGAAATAGAGACGATCACAACACATACAACTAAAAAATGGGGGTAAAGGTCATTGACACACACAAATCTATTCGCGGTCACTATCATTTTGTAAGTAATTGAGCTTTACCTGGACAAGTAACTTGGAGGAATATAGTTATTATAACCGATAGTACATGCCAATTGTGTTGCATGGTAGATTTTTAATCGATTCATGAAAATAAATTTTAAGTAAAAAAAATCGTGTAGATATATATACACTATAATTCTAAATAAAAAACACTGTACCACTGTAATGTAAGCTATTGCCAGTAGCCCCTGATATCGACGGAATATATTGGAAAAAATGAGTTTTGTGAGTTTAATTGTTACTTCG
>JABSMT010027920.1:0-16006 GCA_018902335.1 Eumacrocentrus americanus | reverse complement strand
TTTTTTTTTTAACTTTTCTTTTTTCTAGAACTTTTTCGGCGACTAAAGTTAAGTAACCTGTATATGATGCGACTCTCGTGTAAATACTGCAGACCCAAAACGACGCAAGCCGAGTAGAAGACTGCGCGGGGTTCCCCAAAGACATCGGCATGTATGTGCATCATCAAATCGCCACCAGCTGCATACTCCATGACAAAGCATACATGTGCCTAAAAAAGAAATTTTGGAATTAATTTTTTCCGTCAAAGCCCAAAGTAAGTGAAACAAATTTTTCCACAGACCTCAGTCTGAAAGCAAGCAAACAAATTAACGAGGAACGGATGTCTTGTGGCATTGGCAACCTCGAAAATTCTCTTTTCAGACAGTAATGACTCCACTTCATCCCTGGCAATAATGTCTCCCTTTTTCAGAGCTTTTATTGCAAAGTATTCGCCTGTATTCCTGTACTGGGACAAGATGACCTTGCCAAAGTGGCCACGACCAAGAACAGAGAGTAGCCTGAAATTCTCCAGAGTCATTCCAGTCAGTTGAGAATGTCGTCGTGATTCATACGCGCTGTCTCTATACTGCATCGGTCGCGCTGGCATCTCATACACAATCTAAATCAATAAAATCTTCTTTTTATTATCACATTAATTAATAATGCATTACAAACGATGATCCCATGCTCAAAATGATTTTTCACACCACAATCTTAATGAGGAATCATTCCAGTCATGTTTATTATTTTTTTAAATCAATAATAATCAACTCCATGACTCCATGGCTGTCAGTCACAAGCTCCTCACCATTATTAATGACAATAGAGAGTCTACCAGCTTCCATTAAGTTAAATTTTCACTAGCTTTCAGATGAATGCAGTTGAAAATTCCAATAGCTCGATAAAACTCGACATGCAAGTGCCAATAATAGCTTTCATTGAAACCTGCCCAGCGCCCCCTTAGCACCACTCACTTGGCAATACACAAAGTTGTCTCATTGTTAAGTACTAGATTTCAAAAAACAAACAAGTTAGTCAATTTAGCTCAAAAGAACTAAAATATTAGAGATTATGGGGGGGGGGATAAATTCTGTTAGACATGGATCAATACAGAGAAAACAGAAAGACTATAGAATTATACATTGTTTGTTCCTCGCGCGATTTTTTTTCTCGCAAGTTTTATCTACCTCGTCCTCGGGGAACTCGACGACAGGTTGAGGTGAGGGAGTGCGCGGAGAGGGTGGTGCGATCAACACAGGACGAGGCTCCGTCACTAGGGGCCTCAAGTTCGCACCCGCCTTATCCTCGTTGTGAAGGAAATCAAATTCCTTAAGTGCACTCTGCAACTACATTATCATCTATCTACTTTACCATCCTCATGCTGGTTTCATTGCGCCGCTTTCTACCGTGTTCTTTAAATTTCCTATTGATTTTTTTTTTTTTTTTTGCAAAGCTGCGAAACTAGTAGTAAACTTGCTTAACAACGTAATTCTGGTTACCGTTAACCCTGCAATGCCGACCATAACTCGAAACTTAAAAAGCTAAGCTCTCAGTTCTACATCAAATAATATATATAATTTAAGTTGCAGCAGTTGAAAGAAATTCATTGGGTTACAATTTATATGAAAATTTGATTGATTAAAAGAAATTTACGGCATTAACGGGTCAATACCTTTTTTTTCTTTTGTTTGAGAATAATATCTTGAAGAAAATTTAATGGCAAAGGCTTCTACCACCATCACCACCATCACCGTGAAACTTCCTGGCTTCATCGAATAAGACTACGTTAAATTGATTCGTAAGATTATCCAAAGTAGAGAGTGCATCTAACATGTGTAATAATGCATAAATAATGTATATCAAATGGGTGTTTAAACATTTTGACCAACTCTCAGTGCACTTGAATAAATTTAGGGAAAACCGAGTTGAACTGATTGAATGAAAATTACTTACGTCTGGATCGAGTTTGATAGGTGGTGTAGGCACTGCCAAGGACGGTTTCTTAGACAGCAACATAGTTGGCGGAGGTGGCGGTGGAACGGAGGGAGGGGGCGGTGGATGGCTCTGAGTTGATAAATTACTGCTGGACATGCCCAGTGGACGAGCACCGCCTAGTCCTCCTTTCTCAGGGTCTGGCGATTCCCCTGGTGTTTCCGTCTTATCTTCTAAAGTCGAATCGAATACAAGCTGCATCGGTTGTGGGCCTATAAGAATTACCAATTAAACAATAAAACGGTAATTAATGACTATTCGGAAAAACTCACCTGAAGGTGGACTTTCAGAGTTTCTCGTGCTGTGCAACGAGGGTGCAGATCGTTTAAGAAGTCTTCCCCACGTAGCAACATTTATATTCATCTGATTAGCTCGAGGGAAATTCTTGGCCTGTTGCTTAAATATTTTCCTCTGTCTCTGAAGCCTAGGTTTTCTCGATATCATGGGATTGAGGAATCGTATCTCTGCAAATAGCAGTCCTTGTGGCTCCAATTGAAGTGCCATACCGTGCCGAACATCATCAATGAATTCCTCCAGACGTAGAAATTTGACGGCACACAATGATCGCCAATCCTTCCAGTAAATTCCAATCTCGAGCTCACGAGATTTGTCAAGTTCAATGGAGAACCTCTGGTCCCAAGCCTGCTGGGAGCAGGGCCTCCAACTGGTCTGGCCGACTGTTTGGTTATCAAGCTTTATCACTGCCATGATGTCATTGCTTGTCTCGTCTTTGACACTGTATGATTTGCTAGAGCTGCGACCTGTCACACCTTTGACAAAACTTCGCAGATCTGGGCTTGCAGGATGTTCTCTTCGTGTTCTTCCTGGTACTTCCTCAGCAAGATCTTGACAGCCCATTAATCTCACCTCCAGCTGCCCAGTGACGGCTGCACAGCGCGAAACAGAGACCGGAACAGTTGCTCGGCCCTCGAGAGGCCCACGAAATGGTTGTAGAGACGTATAAGTCACTGGTACAGGGCTTGCAGACTGAACACTCGCTAATTCCCGTTTTAATTGAGCCGCTGTCGCGCTGTCAGCCGGCAATTCCTGTCGTCTGAGATCCAGGGATAATCGCAATAGATCTAATTTTCGACTCGATTCGGACAAACTCGCTTGTGCTTCAGTCAAAGCTTTTTTATCAGCAACTTTAGCACTCTGCAAAAGACGTATAACATTTTTAGCGCCTTCTACAACTGCTGCCTCAATCCTCAATCTGTGACGAAGCTCCTCGACGCGCTCCTCAAGAGCGAGCTCTAAGCTTGGCTCGTATTTGTCTTTGTTGCTCGTTGACTCGCCATTTGAAAGTGGCGCATCGCCTCGAGCATGCTGTTGCTGTCGCGCCTGACGAACCTTCATTATCCTCATCCTGAGGAACTCGATCTTGGCCCTTGAGTCATCCAACATTTGTTGCGCCTCCTGTAGCAACTTTTTGTCTCTGTGTCCGCTCGTCAGGCTTTGAATCATGTTTTCCGCGCCCTGTTTCACCTTCAACTCGATGTTGAGCTGCTTCTCGAGCGACAAAAGGCGAAGATCCGTGATGAGGCCTTCCTGACTCGACGACGATGAATCCACTGGGGATAGAGGTGTATCTTGACCATTAGAATAGTCACGTTGAGGTGATTGTGGCTGGCCTTGAGTCAAAATTATTTGACTCTCGAGTTGCTGAAGTTCAGCCTGGAGTTCATTTAATTTGCTGTTAGATTTTTTCACAATCATGGCAACGTCCGAGAGGGCCTTACGATCCGTTGCAACTTCACGAAGCTTTTCTGCGCCTGCTTTGATTTTTAACTCCTACAAAAATAATGTAGTTAATACAGAAACGACTTATTTCGGTTATCCAACTAATAATAATCACTAAACACTTATACCTTACGAATCTCTCTTCTGATATGTTCTCGCAGCTCATCGAGACGCACTGGAAGAGGCGTCTGGTCGCTCCCTGCCACTCCATACTTGTGCGACAATTCAGCAAAAACTGGTTGCCGTGAATAGTCACTCTGAAACAAGTGTCATCAATCAATTCATCCGAAGAAAGTAATTTTTCATAGTAGATAAAATGTTGTTGTAAATCTCTCGTCTTAAACGTCAAGATATTCTCAGAAAACCTACTCTAAATCCATCCTTTCTACCCGCGTTGCTCCACATTAGGACAATTAGCTGTTCTCTTTCTCGCTCATTTTTCACCTCTCTCCCTCTCTATTCCAGCGCTCTATGCTTCTACCCCATCAACCACTCGACCGCGAATTCGAGACTATATAAATCTTGATGGCAACCAAGAGGAGGAGGAGGAGAATATGGCAGTAGAGAGGAAGGAGTAGACATTACGGGAGACAGAGACAGAGAGAGAGAGAGAGAGAGAGAGAGAGAGAGAATTATGATGGAACAAATAGGTATAATAAAGAAGGGCAGAATGGGATTCATCGAAGAAATAAAATTAAGGGTTAATGATTTCAACTGCCCAACAATCATCACAATCATCTCGACCTGGTTGTTCCGCCGCTTTGAATAACAGATAAATATGCACCTGAGGTGCATAAAAAGAGAATTGAACCACCAACTCACCTGATAATAGCTCGACTCCGCCATCTTGGTCACCGATGTAGCTCCACAGACGACTTTCTATCCGTCCTTTGTGCACACTCTCGCCGAAAGCATTGCTATTATAGTATTATCTCACACGATTCACCAACATACTTAAAGCTCCTCGTCCATACCAATCAACTCAGCATCGCACTTCAAAGATTATCTTCTTACCCTTTTCTGTTTGAGAGGTTGTAGATTTTTTTATTCACCAGGTCGGGTTTCACGTTCCGTATATTATTGTTCTCTTTTCCCTTCGTGTGTATTGCTATATACGTATCACACGTCTTTCGCACGATTTCTTTTCACACGAGCTTCTTGACTCAGTAGTGCAGCATATATACAAGACTGTATGAGACCTCGCGACACCACATCAAGCCGTGATGAATCGTTCACGAACGGATGAGGCAGCAGTGCGACAGCTCGCGGACAAAACGCAGACGCAACCACATTCCACCACACCAGACGGGACACTGACGATGAACGGCTTGTTGACCAATGAGAGTCAACTTATGCGGTGAATATTCCCACGTGATTTTTAAACCAATCAACCTCTTCATGTTCCACATATATTTATAGCACGAAAATTTCAATCACCGAAAAATATTTATTTATTTATTCGCATCTACAAATTGCCACTGTTATGCATTCAATCAATCAATTATTGATTAAATAAATCGATAAATTATTGAGATATGAGCTTCTCTACTAGTCCATCAGGTGTCCTGGTAAAAAGACCATCCGGATTTTCATACTGATTTCTTGGATCGTGACAAGCATCATAAAGTTGCTTGTAAATTGCTCCTAATACTTGAAAAGATCTCTTTAGGGCTGTTGATCGATGATTGACATTTTTGAGGAGGCTTATTTGTGGCAAGAGAAAGGAGTCAGTCATTATCAGAAAGGATTCCAATTTATTCTGCAACAAGAAAAAATTACTTTCCAATCTTTGAGATATCGATGGCTAAGAGTTCAGAACTCCTGTCACTTTGTTTGGTATTTTTTAATAGCGCATCAGCCCAAAATTAGTTGGATCATCATTTTGATGCTATTTCGAAACATTCATTAAAAATTGACATAGATCTGCGCTCTTAGCCATCGATCTATTGTTTGAGTGGAAAAAAAACTCACAGTAAATTCTTTAACACTGAGTGGATCCATTCCAGGAATCGCGGACAGCGGTCCTTGTTCCTTACCCTGTAGTATTGTATAAATGGGTCCCAGATTCAGATTAGCCACAAGAGAACTCGCTAATTCAGACGTTAGTGTATCTATTTGTGCGTCAGATTGAGCCTGCAACCGCTCGAGCCGTTGATCCATATACTCATAAAGCGATAAAGTAGAATGAATCTGATGGAGACAGTTCAAAAGATACACTGCCATGTCCACAGCCGGCAGTCTTGCAGCAGTCTCATCAATTTCTTGAAGGAGTGGATCGATAATACACGTTACAATCTGAAACGTAAAAATTTATTAAGTAAACATTTTTTTTTCTAAATGCTTGATAAACTCTCTAATTATATATATATTTACACGCTGAATGTCTTTTTCTCGGTCTTCACCCGTTACAATAAGCGCAACAGACAAAACGTCATTGACAAGTGTCAAAAGTCGTAATACAGAAGCTGCAGGAACTAAATCCTGTCCTGGAGGTTCTGCGCGTTCGCCTAAAGCTTTTCGTGCCTCCTTCTGCAGTCTAGAAATAAAACTTTTCTCGCTCAGATCCAGCAATTCCGTCAAATCATTCACCAAAACACTTTCGGGAATAATGTCTGAGAGGATTTCAAGGTAGTATCTTATGAGAGACATGACGGAATAGAGGACAGTAGCAGGGGCATCAGCAGCAAGGATATGCTCTATTCGAGATTTCAATGGATGACACAGGCCCTCTGTGATGTTTCCTAGAGCATGTTTCACTTGGTCTGATACGTCTGTGAAAAGAACCAAGTGTAATATAGTCAAGAAAAATTAATTTAAAAAAATATATATCGATGGCTAAGAGTCCAAACCTCCTATGTCCATTTTTAATGAAAGTTTCTAAATAGCGCCAAAATAATGATCCAACTAATTTTAAGCTTATTCGCTACTAATTAGAAAAACACCAAAACAGTGACATAGGTTTGGACTCTTAGCCATCGACATACATATACATATACATATATAAGGCAATCGACAAACCAGTTTTATCGCAAGCTTTTAGCAGACTGTGTATATTCTCTTTTTCAACGGGAACTGCTTGATGCAGCCACGCCAACATGTCACCCACATATCGTGTAGGATCGTCAGCTCGCATTTCTATTGGATTTGGGGTTCCTCCAGTTTTACTACCGAGGGTGAGAGCATCAATAAAAGCTCCAACAATGATTGCTCTTCTCGCTGTACAATACTCGTCAATTATGTACTTGAAGAGCACTGGTCTGTCCTGCAATTTACACATGGCCTTTATCAGCAGTGGAGCAATGTGCTCATTCTCTATGTGTCTGCACTGATTCTGCGTCCATCTATAAAGCCTTTCCAGTGCTGCCTCTTGTAGTAACGTCATTCGTTGCATGATATCGAGGCCAAGGGTCTGGTAGCCACACTGCATGAGGACCCTGCAGCTGCTGTGAATTGTCTGAAGGCGACTGATTACCATAAAGAATTCCTCTGCAATTGATTCTTCTCTGGTTTGTCCGTGCAATATTCCAATCTCGTGTTTAGTTAACTGAAATGTCGAAATAAAGGCTTTGGCAACTTGGTGTTGCATTGACAATTTTCTTCTCTCATTCTGGAGCTTGGTAGTCGTATCAATCAGACAGAGAGTTTGAGTTTTTGTCGATTGCAGTCGATTGGTCATTGACTCAATGGAATTACTCATTAACAATACATCTCGATGAATATCGTCCAGAGTTGATTTGACTTGTCTGAATGCTGACAAAAAATCATCATTAATTACCAGGCTTTTTCTTTCAATTTGACTTCTTAAATTTCTTCTTGTGTTTAATGTATTCTCAGTGAAAAACGTAGATAACTCTTTTAATGCTTCAAGAGTTTCCTGATGATAAAAATCAATTTTTATTCGGATATTAAGTACTTAATCTCTAATCAAATATACTCTTTGACTAAGATAATATTTCACCTTATCATTCTCAGGCCTCGATTCCAATAATTTGCTAACACGTTTAACCAACGATACGTTGGGACTCTTGTTTACTGTTAGAGCCATGTTTTGTTGCTGTAGTTGAATTAGTTAATAATTATCGCTGTTCGAAAATAATGATATAATTAATTATCATTGCGTCTTATTGAATTTCACGTCAGCACTCGCATCAAGTACTTAAAACGCTTAAAACTTGAAACACGTCAACGCAAGAGAGGAATGAAGAGTATACTCACGGTGTAAAGTAAAGAGTATACTATTCTGTCGTATCGACACAATAAGTGCATATAATACAATAATTTCATGCTATACGGAAAAGAGGGAGCCACATGGCTAAGGGTTTAGTGGGTCGCGTACACTTGCTTTTCTCATTTCTTCTCTCTTTCCTCTCTCCATGCTTTTGTATTACTACAATATGTACATCAATACATATTAGATATTACTAAATAATATTACACATTCGTTTTCATTATTGGCTCTTTAAGAAAAGAAAAATAACAGTTCAATGAATTTATTAGTCTACGTGAAAATTAGAAATTTGCACATTGACAGTGTTGTTTTAGCTGTTTTCGAATAGAGTGTTTGTAAATATACTAGTGTACCAGATGATGGACGATACAAATCCAGAATAACTAAATTTAACAGATTGTTTTTGATTCCTAAAATGACGGGTGAAACTCAAATTTCAGCAATTGTCAACGATATTTTGGTAAATATTTGTTCGACAGAACATTTCATTGCAATACAATATATAATATTCTCTGAAACTCGTCAACTGTATTGACTTTATCAGAAAGTTGAGGCCATCGAGGAAGCATTCAGCTGCGTTTTGGTCCACAATTTAGGGAATGAAACAGAAAAAATAAAAGGATGGCAAGCAGAATTGAGTGCGGCAATGTCCAGATTGCCAGCAGATCAGCAGGAAGCAGCTGTGAAGCAATTTCTTATTTTAGCAGCCGGAATGACAAACCTCAAGAGGCTGCAGCTATTACTTGGGCTTGCTGAAAATCTAGTGGCAAATAGTATTCTACCGGCAAGGTAAAATATTCAATAAATTGTATTTATAGATAAGAAACTAATGAAATAGATAAATATAATGGATCATCAATTTACTTTCAGAATGGTTTGTGAATCAATCTTGAATTGCGACAAATTGGTCTACGAATTTCAGGACTTCTGGGTAGAATGTTTCACGTTAATACGAAAAATAATCGGTGGAGTAGACTATAAAGGGGTACGTGAAATAATGAAAGGCTGCATAGAGAAAGCCCAGACCATTCCCGCCAAATTGAATGCATCCGTGCAGCCACAATTGAAAACTCTCGAGCATGTATTTGAAAATATTTTTGATAGGAATGCCTGCCTGCTTCCAAGTTATTTTATCGTTACCGAGATTCAAAAGGCATATCCAGAGAATAAAAACTGGCCTCACTGGAAATTAGCAAAACTTCTCTCCAATTTTGTAGAGAGCTTCAGGCCAGTCGCGCAAATGGTATCAATTGTTGGACACTCAAAAATGCTGCCGGTGGTAGAGCACACAGGCTATGCAGATCACTTGATCAATCCATGGCTCTTGGATCCAACGACTCTGAAATTCTCTTTGAAAGGGAATCTCCCCTATGATGTTCAACTGATGAAACCACAGACGGAACTGCTTCGCTACGTTCTGGAACAACCTTACAGTCGTGATATGGTTTGCTCAATGCTGGGACTCCAAAAGCAACACAAACAACGTTGTGTAGCCCTCGAAGAGCAGATGGTCGAGCTAGTAATTCTCGCTATGGAGAGATCTGAGAACGATACAACTCAATCAGGCGAGGGAACGGACGGCACTGTGGCAAATCATTGGTTGTGGCTCCACCTCTCTTCTCAACTCATTTACTTTATCCTTTTTCAATTTGCCTGCTTTCCCAGTATTGTCATGGCGATTCACGAGAAGCTCGCCGCTCGAGATTTACGACGGGGCAGGGACCATTTAATGTGGGTGCTGCTTCAATTCATCTCAGGAAGCATTCAACGTAATCCACTGGCGAATTTTTTGCCAGTACTCAAACTTTATGATCTCCTCTATACCGAGAAGGAACCACTCCCTGTACCAGACTACAATCAGGCTCTGTGCACTCATCAAATGGCCATTACGTGCATTTGGATTCATCTGCTCAAGAAGGCGCAGCTCGAGCATGCCAATATCCATCGACCAATTCCCACAGCTCTCAAGGCTCACCATGAGTTTCTTCAGCATCTAGTTATGCCTAACACGTCGCTATGTATGGGCTCAGACTATCGAATTGCTCTTTTGTGCAATGCTTACTCCACGTACCAAGAGTATTTTAGTAGACCTATGGCAACGCTTGTCGACACTGTCCTCGGGACTCAAAAGAGTCAGCCCCAACAATCATTACCAACGAATTTGCAGAATAATGCAGCACTGGCCACCGGACCGATTACACCACTGTCAATGTCAATTCTGGACTCTTTGACTGTTCATTCCAAGATGAGTCTCATTCACAGTATTGTCACTCACGTGATAAAACTAGCACAATCAAAGAGCAATATGCCACTGGCCCCTGCTCTCGTTGAAACATACAGTAGACTTTTGGTCTACACTGAGATCGAGAGTCTCGGAATAAAGGGATTCATTAGTCAATTGTTGCCGACAGTTTTCAAGTCTCATGCTTGGGGAACTCTGTACACGCTTTTGGAAATGTTTAGCTACAGAATGCATCATATTCAGCCGCACTACAGAGTACAAATACTGTCACATCTTCACAGTCTCGCAGCAGTTCCACAAACGAATCAAACTCAGCTACACCTTTGCGTAGAAAGCACAGCCTTGAGAATGATTACAGGCTTAGGATCAGCTGAAGTCCAACCTCAGCTCTCTAGGTTCCTGTCTGAGCCGAAAACTCTTGTTTCCTCGGAATCTGAAGAGCTCAATCGCGCTCTAGTACTCACCTTGGCCAGATCGATGCACGTAACCAGCACCGGCGCTGATTCACTCAGTGGAACATGGTGCAAAGAATTATTAAATACAATTATGCAGAATACTCCTCACTCTTGGGCAAATCATACACTTCAATGCTTCCCACCGGTTCTCAGTGAATTCTTCCAGCAGAACAGTGTCCCTTGGGAGAACAAGCAGCAGATAAAGAAGGCCGTGGAGGAAGAGTACAGAAATTGGGCGTCAATGAGCAATGAGAATGATATAATAGCCCACTTCTCTGTGCCAGGTACTCCACCGCTGTTTCTCTGTCTCCTGTGGAAAATGATCCTCGAAACAGACAGAATCAGCCCAATTGCCTACAAAATTCTTGAGCGAATCGGCGCAAGAGCACTTTCCGCTCATCTCAGAAAATTTTGTGACTATCTCGTTTTCGAGTTTGCTAATAGTGTTGGCGGACAGCACGTCAACAAATGCGTCGATACGATAAATCATATGATTTGGAAATACAACATCGTGACTATCGATAGATTAGTTTTGTGTTTAGCGTTGAGAACTCAAGAAGGCAATGAGGCGCAAGTTTGCTTTTTCATCATTCAACTGTTGCTACTGAAAGCTGCGGAATTTCGCAACAGAGTCCAAGAGTTTGTCAAAGAAAATTCACCAGAACACTGGAAGCAGTCTAATTGGCACGAGAAGCACTTGGCCTTCCACCGGAAATTTCCCGAGACCTTTGCGCCAGAAGGAATTATGGATCAAACAAGTGGTGGACCAAGTCAATATCAAAGTTTGCCTGTTTACTTTGGTAATGTCTGCCTGAGATTTCTTCCCGTCTTTGACATTGTCGTTCACAGATATCTCGAGATCCCACCAGTCATCAAAAGTCTAGAAATTCTCTTGGAGCATTTGGGATGTCTCTACAAATTTCATGATCGGCCTGTCACGTATCTCTACAATACGCTTCACTATTACGAAATAAAATTGCGTGATCGACCATCACTAAAACGACGACTTGTCGCTGCCGTCCTAGGATCATTGAGAGAGATCCGAGCACCCGCGTGGGCGCTATCAGAGCCTTTTCTTCACTACATGGCAAGATCGCCCGACGAAGCTGTATCATGGGTGCCTGAACTCGACTACTACATTCGTCTGGTCCGCAGAATGGTCGAGACGATGACTGGAACGCCGCACTTTCCCTCAGTAGATTGGAGATTCAATGAATTTCCTAATCCTGCTGCTCACGCTCTATATGTTACTTGTGTCGAACTTATGGCAGTGCCTGTTGCGCCAAACCTCGTTGCCAATAGTCTTCTCGATGTCGTTGCTAGAGGCTACACTGTAATACCTCCCAAAGAAATTCATCTGTGGATTAATTGTGTTGGATTGCTCATGGCAGCGTTACCTGAGTGCTATTGGACTGCTTTCTACGATCGACTTGTAGAGACAGTGGACAGTCCGGGCTTAGCTAAGTGGCAGTACGACAATCTCACTCCTTTTCAGATGTTCAACTTTGATACAACGCACAATTGTCTGCTGGAAAATAAATATTCATACATGCTTGCACTCGCCCATTCAATTTGGCATCACGCTGGTGTTGGACAAATAACGACCATGCCACAATTTATCAAGGAGAAACTTGAACCAATCGTCAATAGTGAGGAGCAACTCATCTTTGCTTGTCATTTGATTGGACCTACATTAGCAAGATTCAATGTAGAACGACCAAGGTGCATAGTTGAATTATCTGTTAGTTTATATGAGATGCTGGAGCAAGTCGATAGGACACAAGCAACGCTCAAATACATGGATCCAGTCTGCGATCTACTCTATCATATCAAGTACATGTTTGTTGGTGACATGATGAAGCCCGATGTCGAGTGCATCATTAGAAGACTTAGACCTGCTTTGCAAATGAGACTGAGGTTTATTGCCCACCTTAATATTGAGGAGATCCAGTCGAGTTAGTTTTTTATTTTTTATGAATAAACTTTTCTATTAAAGCATTGATGACAATTAAGCCCGATTGTTTTATCGAATACGAGTTTTTTTTTATTAATTTATAATTATTCATAGAGTCGGTGAGAAATATTACAAGTGGAGATATTAAACGATTTTTTTTTTCATTGTATAAATTCTTATCTGAATTCTGCTCCTATTTTCCTCTTTCACTCATCTTCATCAATATCTTCTGCTTCTTTTACTTTTTCTTCTTCACCAAGATTGTACTGATTTGTACTGATTGCTATTACTTTGGTAGCATCGTCGCCCTTAATGCCATCGATACATATTCTCGGGATTTTGGTCACTCTATTCAAACAAATGTTCATTCATTATTAAATAAATAATTAAATGCCAGTCTAGATGAAGGGTATACAATATACATCTGTTTTATTTCCTCATATTTACTTTGTAGTTCCGTTAATGCCCTGGATTATATCTTTATCTTCATTGATGTTTTCGTCCATGTTTTTTTGGGACACTGAGTCCTGCGGTAACGAGTTTGGTTCAACATCAGTGGCCTCGTCTGCTTCCGAAGTCATCGAGCGGATCCTGTCAATAGCACGTCGACGTTTCTGCTCCAGAATATTTCCTATGGCTACATTTTTAATCCATTTTTATAAAACACTTTGTCAATAGATGAATGGCCATTAGATATAAATACCTCTAGAAACTGGCGTATCAGTCTTGTTCGAAGGCATTGAATGCAGTATTTTCTTCCACCTTGTGACGGACGGATCCTGTCCTTGGCCTCGTTTCTCTGCAATCTTGAACATCTTTCGTCTCTCTTCCGTTCGTTCATAACGTAGCTGAATCTACAAAAAGTCAATGCGTCCAAAGTTGTCTAATATTTTAGAGAAAATCAAAATACTATTACTACCTTAAGGTCATTGTTTGCCTCTCTGAGAGATCCAGCGAGTGAAACCATGTAGTATATAATTAATGCCATGAGGACAATTAGAGGAATGATAATGCCAGGTGACGCTACGTAGTCAAGTGCTCTAATCATGATTAAGAAAAGTTAACTTGTAATTAGCAAATTCCATTAGTTTTCTATATTATTTTAAATAATATACTTGTGAATTTTTTTGGGTAGAGCATCTTTCAAACTCTTTGTAGCCATGTGGTAGATCCTGTGATATCCAGAGAAAGGTCCACAATGCCAGGATGGCTCCACCCAAACAATTGCGTAGCCCACAGGGAGAACGCACAAGAATATCATGGTAAGCAACAGTGAAAAATAAAAATTATTGGATCTAGATGCTCTAAAAACGACTTCGTGTGGCACATTGCACGTCATCACTGCCCAAGACCTCAAATACATAAGAATCCCAAGCTTAAGAAGATTCAGAGCCGCCAATCCAGGACTGAAGAACATTCCCATCCACACCATCCCTTGATTGTTCACAAGATGCAAGATGTTCTCGGCTATCTTAAAGTCTCCGTACTGAGGAAATTTCTTCTCGAGATCCCAACACCACCAGAGATTCATGTAACGGACAAAGACTGCTCTAAAAAAGTCTACAGCGAGTGTCGCTATAATTGTCAGTACCTATAAAGGACAACAGAATATGTACATATATTTTTAATTTCGGTTATATAGAAAATATGTCATTGTTTAAAGTTCCGTTATTTTTATTTTATTGAATGATACCAGATCCATGACTGTAAGCTTGGCTAACTCCTGGCCAAACATCGTCTCCCAGCACAGTCGTCGGAGCTTTCCTTTAGTTGTCATATTCAACGTTGAAATTGCAGCTAAACTCACTGGAAAAGGTTTAAAAAAAGTCCGTTAGATTTTCGTTTTCTTAAATCTTCAAACATTTGCCTTACCCCTTGTGTTTTTGTGTACTTTTTCTTCCCAATCATTTTCATCACGATTATATGCTCCATCGCAAATTTTCGTATAGCACTTAATATTCTTCACTTGTTCATTCTGGCCGCTTGCTGTAGTCACTATTTCTTCGACTTTTGAGGATGTTGTGTACTCTATTTCTGATGCATTTGTCGTCTCTTCCATATCTGTTGACATTCTCAGGGGCACAGTGCTCGATTCACTCATCGAAAAATCGGTCGTGCTTGTCATTTCTGCCGAAGTTGATGTTTCATCGCCATAAACTAAATCGCTGTCATCATCGTACTCGTAATTATTCTGTGCAACGTCGTCCCTTTCGGAATATCCTTCCCACTTTACTCCATCGTCCAGAGAAGATGCATTTTCTGATTTTGTAGTTGCGGAAAAGCTCGCGGAATTTGTAGAAATCACAGAGTAATCTAGCAGCCCATCCAATCCCATTCGAATTTCGTCGGGAACATCGTACACTCTAGGCTCCACGGTATTCATGTAAGTAAATGGATATTCAGACGTTGCATTGGACAGTAAAATGAGACTGAACGCTGCAAGGGATGCAGTTGCAGTAAACATCGATAACTTGGTTGATGGCGAGTTCGTTGACATCAAGGAAGACGATAGCGAAATATTCGTTCCCAAAAAAAACATTTCGTTACAGGAGACTTGGATATTCTTGCAGTTTGATTCGTTTAAATTTATCGAAAATGATGTCGAATCTTTGGGCTTCAGACTTTGTAGCTCCTCTTCCTAAATAATTTATTAGATATTTATATTCAACTTGGATACAAAAAAAGTTGTTTTCTAACGTTTTACTTACCATGTGACTTATTTTGTCAAAAAGGGCAATTATCAGCGAATACAAATTAAGAAGATTCAGTACCATGATTCTATTTGATAAACAATATTTAAGAAAAGTTAAAGATTTTTTTGTTGTATAATAATAAATCATAATCATGATTTTTTTGTGATAATTTTACCTGGCCAACTGAAGTCGCAACTGCTTCCGTGGATGATAATTTTCCAAGAGACCCAAGATTTCAAAAAATATTGGGAAAATATAAGAAATTAGAGACAAGACAACGGTGATTTCGTTTTGTCTCCACCATCCACTATCTGCGTCTGTCTGCATACTCCTAGCGACAACCTCCACGACAGCATACGCAGAAAGTGCTAATAGGGAGACAACGGCCAAATTGACGAATATTCTTATCGTAATAATTTTCCAACTAAAAATTGTTATGCATAATGAATTGACACCAAGCTTTGTGGGAAGAAATATGAATAAATAAAGTACACACTGTCGGAGTTTTTTTTCCTTTTCTGCTTCTTCCAGTAAAGCTTCTTTAAAGCTCAAAACAATGCTTGCGACCCGATTGTGAGCAGTCTCCGAATTACCTATCATAAAATCCCAGCCCGTAAACAATTTCCACGAGAATGCGCATTCATCTTCTTTCTCCGACAATTTACTCATGCGCGAATTTTCAGCCATTCTACAAGAAAAAAAGTATCGTCTTCAAAAAAAAA